>JAANSN010001012.1:0-40266 GCA_036850665.1 Dicranocentrus wangi | reverse complement strand
ACGCAGTCACGAACGCAGTAACGCAGTCACGCACGCAGTAACGCAGTCACGCACGCAGTAACGCAGTAACGCTGCATCATCTTTAGTATACCCTTTCAGGGTAAATAAATACAGGGAAAACAGAGACATGCTTTCCCCATCGTATACAGAAGCGATAACGTTTCACCTACGTCGAGTTGATACTAGTATCAATAAAACGTATTCGTGTAAATCAAGTACAGGTGTTTATTTCTCATTAGTCTTGTTTGCAGCAGTATCGTCTGAAAAAATAACTTGACTCGACTGGCTTGATGACGAAACACCAAACGTAAAGCATTGTTTTTGTTATTTCACTTGGTGCTGTTCATCCCTGGTGAAGCTCATTTGACAGCTTAGTTAGTTAGTCATCATGATGAATCGAGATCAGTCTCGAAAAATTGTACTCCTTTTGGTGTATGCCGCACAGCAAACTGTAATATACTCGAGTAACAGCATAATAAGATAAGAAAGATAAACGTAACGTGGATTTTTATTTTTATACTCTTTTAGTATAAGTAACTGGTCCCGATTTTTGCTGGACGATGACTAAAGTGGTTACAACGTATCGCATGTTCCTCACCAATTAAATTAATTTAACGCAAGGTAAAACAAAATGAGTCTGACTGAATGATGGAGCTGGCGTGTGAAAACGAACAAGGTGTGATAACATACCTTGCAAATTAACAGGGACATATTTTTAGTTCTTTCCCTCCGGGAACTTATCATGCCCTAAATTAGCAGTCACTAAGGAAGAATGATTTGGGCTAAGTTTGAATTTCATTCAGAGTACGCCTCAGCCAAGGTCCGTGGCTAAGGGAAGCTTGTATTACGAAAGACTCAGCAACATACTACTAAATTGTAAGAAGCAGCATCATACGAAATCAAGTGGAAGGTATTGGAAAAAACTATATCTCACAATCCAAAAAATAATCGGACACCAGTACACACCCCAGAAGAGGACGTAGCACGCAGAAAATAAAATAAAAACTGGTCGAGTTGGGCACTTCACTCAATTCATACAACGCAGTTCAGTTCATACCGATTGCAAATCAAAGCAGCTCAATTACGCGCATGCGCAGTTCTTGGTTGTGCATCACATCAATGATATCATTGTTTTCTGAAAATTGTTTTCATATTTATTGGCGAACCATACGACCACTGCTGTTTTTGATTTCATCTTCAATCTTCACCTAAGACATGCTCAATTTCTTAAAAAATGCGTATCTTGCTCTAATCACATGTACCCTTTATCCTCGTTGAAGTCCACTACTTCATAGTCAAAGTTCGCGGAGTATGTTAAGGTACTTACAATGAATGTTATATTTTAAACTAATTCCAACATTTAATAATAAATAGTATCAATTTATGTTCGTATACTACTAAGTTTCCTTAACTGACGATATATCTTTGTGATTCACTGATTTCAAAGTGATGAGGGCGGAGGAAGAGTTGAGAGTGCATTGAAAAAAAAAACGAATTTGCCATTCTAACAATTACAAATATCATTCATTATGTTGGTTAACTGTATCCAATGCAATATGCAGAGTATGACCAATTACCAAATTATACTGAACTGAACATAATATAAAGATTCAGTTTTGTTTCATATTGTTGCAGTGTGCATTTCATCGATAGGTTGAACGATGCATTGGTCAGATTTATATCTAAATTTTTAATGGCTGTGCATACGGTACCTATGGTCTAACACGCGTAAAAACACGTCATACTCGGAGCAACAACGGCGATGAGTTTCTTTTTGAATCGATTACTTGCCGAGTTGCTGCTCATTTCGTACCAGTTCAGTTCGTAATTATCAAATCAAAATGCACTCTGATGCGTATCTTGTCGCTTATAAAGAATCATATTTCAACCTTGAAATCAGCTTTTCTTATTCCTACTTCACTTTTTAATGCACGCTCGCAATTGAGATTAGAAAAACAAGTTTTTGGTTGTTGGGCTAGGTTCAGTTTTAAACTTTGTATGGAATGAGCAAACAGGAATTTTAAAAATTTCATATAGCATGCACATTGCACACTACCGGTGCATAGAGATTAGAAAATTTGATAAATTGCCTAAGCGGTGTACTTTGTGCTGCTTGCAATTCCTTCGAGAGCATATTATTGTATTTTTTCTAACAACAATAACAAAAACAAAGTTATAAATCGAAATATTTTAGGTGCATGCATGTTACGCTTTACGTAGCCGTTTGCCCATAAAGATGTAAAGTAAAACCTGTAACAAAACTATCAGAAGTGGAATGGGAACACTGCTGATTGTAATAATGTTGTTATATTTGCAGTAATGCAAAACTGACAAATAAACCGACACAAGGCTCTGTGAATAAGCAGGTCTAGATTTCAGTACTTTCCTATTCATTTTAAATCGACAGTATAAAACAGTTATAAAGCGAATTGTAACTGCACACAACGGGAAACGTGCCTACGTGCACGCTACACGCACAATGTGGGTGGGCATACGATTGATTGTTGTTAAACTACAGTGCAGTCCCAACTAGTTCTGGATTAGTATATTATCCGTTCTTTAACCTCTCTACCATATTTGTGTGTGTTATTAAGTAATTACAATAATCATCGTAGTAGTAGGTATACCTCTCAAAATGATACATCAGAGTATAGTAAACATATTATGGAGGCACGGGGAATTTATAAATTGACGATAGGTAAGTGAATAATTTGAACTGAAAATGAAAAAGATTTATGAGTTTAATTTTAATTACAATTTGATGCACTCCACCTCCACCTATCATCAATTCTCAAAAGCACACTTACCCTGAATAACAAGGTAAATTGTGTTAAATAGTACATCATGATCAACAGATTCAAGGAAAATTTTTCTCAAAGACATTCCACACAATTGCACTCAGTTTTTTTAACGTAATCCCTAATCTAATGTCTAAGCTTATAAGTAGCTCGAACTCAACCCATTGTCAGTTCAAGTAGTTCACTTCGCACACGTCGCTTACCACACAAATTGCTATAATTTAAATGGTTGCATTTCTTCAAATTTTTAACAAAAAATTCGACATCCTTGTTCATATATTCCATTCCTATAAATAATATTACGGTCGTTTTGAAACTATATTTTATGAGCCAATTTGTGGGCTAGATGATTCTCAAAATTGTAATTTACAACGTTGACAGGTATAATTCTCAGTTTCAGCTCTTCAAAACAAGAACCGACGTGCCTTTTTTAAAAAGTGGATGCTGATTTGTAATATTGAGCAATATGAAACCACGACTAAAGATAGCTTGCAAAGAACTCAATCTACATACGTCTGCATGACCATGACGAGACATGGATATGCATCATATCCACGGATTCTTGGAAAGCAAAAGTAACTCAATAAAATGATGGGGATTTCTGTTTGTAGAGTTTATGCATACATGTTCAAAATGTATATAGTCAAATTCTCGGAAACTTCGGAAACGGGACCGTCGTACCGTTTAGTCGACATAAAATATATTGAACTACTTTACCGAAAGCAATGTCATATGAGAAAAATAAATTTTGAATGATTCAGTTACTCCGGATATGATGACAGTTTACATGTCTGAATAAATCCTGAATTAAGTAACTAAACTATGGTATCGACATTTTACTTACCTTTCCTCGCACCATTCCTGGACCTCGACACAGGATAACTACCTGTGTTTAATTCCACGCAATGTTGGCTCCAACCAGTGAGATATATTTCAGGTTCATCATATTTCTCACCCAAAAAACCCACTTTCATAATCTACACAGGCACACTCATCATGTGCGATCCTGTTATTTATAATTACTTACAACATTCCATTTTTATATTTACTTTTGTATTTACGAGTTTGGTGAGCACAGCGCTTTGCTTTGCAGTAAATAACTGTTCATAACTACAGGTATGGATCGTATAAAATCTTGTTTTTTTATGTGTAATATTATGTAAAACTATGTACTTCATCGTTCATGATTCACTGTTGGTGCCTTGCACAAAGTATTAAATGTTGGGAATTCCCAGAACAGAGCATGCATCTTGATTAAGCCAATGGCATAAAACCAATGTTTAAACATTCACTGCGCCTTACCACCATGCATACGCTGCTTTTCCTTGAGGAATTGCAAGTTCACGGTAAAAAGTTTTTCCCTTTTGTAAAAGCAGAGCAGAAAAAGAAGACACTTTGTACAATTTTCCACTCTGATGCTTTCTGCATTCGTACAACTATATTTTAATAATATCGCACAGAGATGCAGGGCCATGGTATATGATTTTAAACTGAGGCTGAACATTTTCTCAAGGGATCATTATTTTTGAAACCTAGATTTTTATAAGTAGATCTTAACTTCAAAATTCTGTTATTTTTCTACCATTTTATCAGTTCACATTTCATTCAAGTTGTTCTCCTTTTAAAATATACCGGGTTTTGAAATAATTGATAAAAACATAGAAGTGGTGCACATCATAGCATTCAGATTCAGAGTGCACTTCTTCCTCTTTCAAATTCGGTTTTTGCTTACGTGCAGTAGGAAATTGGCTAGTTTCAAAACAAGAAAATTGTGGAACGCATGGTTTACAGTTATAAAGCGTAATTTTGAAATATCACCACGTAGAAGCTCCATAATCGTTTGAAATTTGAAAGACCAACATTTACCAATTTCTGCTGTTTTGTTTTTGATATGGTAAAATGAGCCTCGGGCATTGGGTACAAATACCCGGCTTAGAACTAGGATCACAAATACCATAGGCACAGCCACCATATTAGCATATCGTTTATAGCAATTTCAGCCGGGGGACGGGACTGGCTTTCGCTTGCTTTCACAATCGCCTTAAGTACGTGCTGTGTGTAGTATAAGAAGTTTAAAAACGATGTTGCTTGCGAAAGACAGCATTAAGAATTCATTGGTCTACAAGTCCGTACACTCGCAATAAATGTCAGTCATTCACAACAAAAACACCAGTCACAAACGCAGTCGACGATCAATAAAGAGTATTTTGCGACGCGACGTAGTATAAAATGTTGAGGTTGTTGTTGTGAAAGGTCAGGTAAGTCTCAAAAAGCTACCTGAATAAATGCATTTAAATTATGAACTACGACTTGAAACGAGGCCACGGCGCACTCACTGTCAAACAATCCAACATTTACTTGAAACACGACTCCTAGTGACTAAATGACGTGAATGAAAGCTACTCGCTCGCTACTAACTGCATGCTACACTACGCGTTGAGGTTGCGAACATAGTACATACTACATACACAATTAAGTGGCTGGTAATAATCCAGGTGTTCATCATCAACTTGCCTGCATGCTTAATCAAGAATTGTGCTTGACGCAGTGTACCGGGATGAGCATTTATTAGATATAGCACTTCTCGAAACTTCTCCAGAGATGAAACTTTGTGTTGAATGTTGCTTATCCAACCATGGGGAAACTGTAGCGTGAGCTTGAGGTATAGCCGTTTTGAAGTAGAGTTTTTGTTATGCAATCTGTTTTCCAGTGTCAAACGAACTAGGTTGACGTCAGAACCCAATGGCTTATATAATACTCGTATATACCTAGTTTAGTATATAAGACAAAAGTTTTGGTGTATTTGCAGATCGGTCGGCGCTCTCGTAATTACGTCAACGTCAAACCAATCTTGGTTCACAACTTCACAATTCTTCACACACAGCAAACAAACACCACAAAATACTTTGGCATCAAATAAACATGGAGTAGCTCTAAATAATTTAAAGTTCAAGCTCGAGAAAACGAAGGATATCAGATGCCAATATCTTCAGTCAGTACTAAGTATCTTCAGTGTATAAACTATAAATACAAAAGACATACATACTGCATGATCAATCATATATATACGTCCTGTATGTGTAAAATATGGAAAGATCAAACGTGACGCTATACTTTTTTATTGCTCACAAAAGTAGCTCTTGTCGGTATGAAACCAAAACTGTTTCATTTATTCCTATTTCCTCCTAGCTCCTAATATGAGCTTTGTTTGTGTACATGCAAATGAACTATTTTATTCAGCGTCCCTTTATACCGCCACAATAATTTATACTTCTAAACACAATTGTCTTCTGAAATGATGATTGCTTCCAAGAAACGGCAAAGTTCGTGAGTTTAAAAACTCATTCTACGTTTTAAACCCTTCACTTCCAACGTCGCATCACGATAAAGTATGAACGTCCAGACGAAATAGTTGGTATGCACAAAGTCCGCACTACGTGTTCAGATTCAGATAACTGGATACCAAGCCGTAGCACTATCTGATGAACTGACTTGTGGGATCCATCCTAGGAAAATACTCAACGCGACGGGGATCCAATTTGCGACCTGTGTAGTCAAAGTCACATATTGCACAGCACAACACACCATAATACGGCATCCCATTCACTACCTATTTACCGTTACGTAGCTGTCATTCAACTGAACGGAGAGCAAAAGTCACGCACAAATACATTGCTGCATAAAATAATGCATTCAGAGCGCAGCGATATCACATTTTTTTCTCCACTGATTGTGAGTTAAGGTAGGTTATGTAAACGTTGCCCAATGCACGTATGCCTAATATAAACTCAATGTGATAGTAATTCATAGCCACATTCTAAAATCAGTGCACAACCTACATCAACCAGAGCCAGACAGACGAAGGCTGTGCTATATAAACAGTTTGCATTGATTAACCACATCATACAATAGTGTAACACGTATTCTTTATAGAAATTTGTCTGTGTATAGCATTGAAGGCAAAGGGATATTTATATTTATAATACGTATACCAATAGAAAAACTTCATTCTATGTATATCAGCCTTCACCACAACAAAGTCAATTGTCTTTAACTTTCTATTCATGTAAATGTGTTAGATAGCAGGTACCTTACTGAATCTAACTTTAGAGACATGCAAAATACAAGGAGCAAGGAGCAATTACCATCATATTGAAAAACAACAGCAAAAGTAATGAGGTAGGTAAGTTACGAACTATAGCACTCCAACATAGTGTGTGTGTGTATGACAAAAGGGTTGAGTTTGAATATGAATGTGTGTATCAAGTCAAACATGCTATACAGCACTCATATGTCAGTAATGCAGTGCGAATGACTATTAACTGTCTAGAGAAGTGTGGAGTAACGTTTAGTTAGCGTATGTAGCATATTTACAATGAAAGGGTTAATAGATAGAGCAGGTAATGCACAATGGATGCTCATATATAAGTAAATCGCCAATGTAAAGGAGTTTATAGTTGGACAAAGCGTTGTGTTGCGAACGACTGGCGAGGCGACTAGTTTTCGCATAAGAGTCATGACTCATGACCTCCTCAATTTTTATCCTGAGACACCGACACATCGTGTGCAAGGCTATCATTTCTTATACCAGAAAGTATGCAGATGTAAACTAGATGTTATGCTGTTGCGAATATTGCTAATAGATTTGATTTTATTATTTGTAGCACAACATGTAGTGTTACACAGTTGGAAAGTACACTTACATTTGGGGTCGGTTGTCTGTTATGCCATTTGCATTACTTTTGTTGTTGAAGTGATATGCAATAGATTGGCTGTTACATTGTTGTAATTCGACGCAAGGGAAGCATACTCTAAAACTACGTTGGAATCTGTTGCTTCAATGCACGCTGAAAGCTGAAATAGCTTTTGAGACGGCTGATATTGTTCTAGCCATTCGTGCAAATTATTGCAGACGTTTACCTGAAACCAAAGTATAAGCTAGAGTGCTTGGACAACAAATATCGGTTCAGTTTTTCGAAAAAACTTAATAACTAGAGGTTAAACAAATATTCTCTCTGGACTACTATTCTCTCATGATACGAGAGAAAACACAGGTTGGTTTCCCATCAGACCTTGCTAGATTTTTGTTAGTTTGTTGACTGCAGTAACAGCAATAAAAACATAATATATTGAAGTAGGTCGGGGGTAATGGCGATATTTGTTCGTGTGGATATACGCACATACATATAGTCTCACATCAAGGTAGAATCTTTGAACTGATCCCGTACAACGGTGTCCTGCGTTAGCTGCGTAGTAATAAGCTTTGATGATTATAATTATTATTATTTCCCTGCAACAAGTATTCTTCTTGCTGTTATTCGTTAAAATAATGCTTAATTTTTGCCTTAAAGTAATACCTACACTCGATTATAATTCTTTTCATGTTCATGTTAAACATTTTTTCTACAAGCTTTCCCATAAAATATGCCTGTCGTTTTCGCTAATATGATCACCAGCATTAAGATTACCATGCATCAATAACATTTTCTGTAAAAGTTTGCAAACTTTTAAGAAATCGTACGAAGACAGTTTGTTGTACAATAGCTCACGACGAAATTGAAAATAAGTATGAACATTGAATAGAACAATTTGTTGCAGCCCTGTCTTGTCTTGCTTCCTGCAAGGCAAATCTAAAAAATTACACTAAGAAATGTTAACTTGTATAATCAACCTAAAACCATTTTCTGCCAGCATGAAATATCAACCAAGGAAAAACTGCGCTGTGTAGCGTGATCGAAAATATGAAACGAAATTAATCTCAGACCTCGACGGACTTTGGACATAAAATTAGGACGAAGTCGTTGAATTTTAAACAACTACTCCGTCTTGTAGATTTAGTATAAAATAATTTGTATTGGAGGCAGTAGTAAAACAATCAAAATCAAAAAAATAATACTCAAAAGTAAGATACAATAAACGACGATACTGATTGTGAAAGTTGTGGTAGGTTATGGATTTTGCTGTATATGTGTGTGTGTACAAGAGAAGCGTTGAATTGAAATACAAACACGATACGTACTAGACTATTCCTATATAGCTAACATCACAGCAAACCGTTAGTTTTTACTTGTAGAAATGCCACGAGCCAACGTAATTGTGCTTAATGTTTTGTTTTGGATGGACTTTCGACTTCGAGTACATACGAGCCACAAAGGGGAACCAGTTGGGGAGGGTAATGGAAATGACTGTGCTGTGTCCCCTACTTTATAAGAAGAATATTATACTTCTGCACGTATGCATGCATGTACAATTTACAGATACAGACGAGACACCTTTAAGTTGGGATATTGGGGTTTCCTCCACCTGATAGACATCGTGACTGCTTTCTAAACAGTTAAGAGTTACAGAGTATAACACAACAAGCAAATAATTTTTACTGTTCGTACAGGATAATATTTTTGTATGTTGTAAAGATTGGAAGGAGTCAGACCAAAGGAGAAAATCCAATATGCAGTTTTTAAAGCAAAAAATTTACCACCAGAGGGATGGTTGATGGTTCTATGCAACTAATAACTCATAGTCATTAACCTTAATAGAATGAGGAAATGACACTGTAGACACGGTATACTGCAGACAATGTTGCCAAGCTCTTTATTTCAGAGATACATACTTCCAACGCGCGGCGGCACAAGATTAATTGAAACGAATATACGAAATGGGTCATTGATGAGAATTTAGGCACTTGTCAGGAGATCAAAGACTGGCGTACTTACCAGGTTTTCCGGTTTCTTCCTTTCTCCAGGATCTGTCATATTCGTTCCAGGCAGAATAACTGATAAAACTGCCTCTCGACTCTCGACTTTGTTCGTTTTCTTTCTTAGAGCGTTGATCTTTATGAGGTTTTTAAGGTATTTAGCACTACTACTGGGTATATGAACAGTTAAAGGTAAAAAAACATGAAAAGTCATTTGTTAACTTACCACATGCGTGGTATTTTTTGGATCGCATAACAAAAGGACTTTCGAGAAATTCGAACAGATTTTGAATAAATATCAGTAATGAACAACAAGCAAACGAGTAGGATAGAGCCAAAATCAAGCACGTGGTATTTAATCGCTGATTCACTAGGACCTAGGTATATAGTATTCCGTCGCGAAGTCCATATATTAGTCGGTGTACACTCCTCGTGTTCTGCTTTTGTTCACAAACCATATTATGCAACCAATCTACTATATTGTACCCCGTATATTATGTACACCCTGACGAAGTGTTGCCTTTAAGCAGAAGATAAACCATCCACGACCCAACGTAGACCTATAATGGCAGACTTTTGACTCAGCTACTACGCTGCCAGCGTAAGGGGAGTATTTTCCACCAACGCTGTGAGCTGAACTTGGAAGAACGAGTGCAGCGAGTAGATCAGTAGATGATGGAAGTGTGGATGTGGAAGCTGGTACATAGTTCAAAACCTCACAGTGGAAGGAAACCCAAATGTACTGCGTAACAGACCCCATCAACACGAGCAGTGGGGGTTGCAACTCAATGGGCAACTTATTCATACATAACGCTCTGGTAACTAACCACTTCCAATCATTCCTTGTCCCTCAGTTTGTTGTTATTGAATGAACTGATGCGTAGATGATTGCACACTGTGCACGTAGGTGAGCGATGAGCGATGACTAGTCCAACTCCGCGGAGCGTAACATAAGGAACACAAAAGCACGACTATTGCAGCGTGCAGTGCTGGTTTTATCTCTTCTTTTCTTAACATTACGTGACTGTTGCCAACGGGTAGGTTATGTATAAACTTGAAATTGGAATGCATTTTTGGAATTTACACCAGAGCGGATATGTAAATTATAAATCCAGTTCTGTTGGATAATATAAAACTCTTCAATGATTTTGGCTTCTCTTGGTTCCTCAGGTGTAAATTCAGAAGTTTTGCGAAGAGCCAGTGTGAGTCTTGCGGTTTTGCACGTACGTAACCGTAATACAGATGTTTTTGATTGGTTTGTGTTGACGAAAAAAAGCTTCTTCATTTGCATATTACAAAGAATTGTACTGCATACAATGTTGCATTGTACAAAGTGCATTGTGTTCTGTATTGTATACATACTCTCATACTCTATAGAATGTAGAAGGAAATGTTGAGAAGGTCCGGGATAGACATGGTATGTAGTATGTGCTCTGCTCACTTTAGGCCAATATGGCAAAGATGTGATGAATGAATGACAAATGTCTATGCATAATAAGTAGTTCATATACTACCTATATACATATTGCATAATTTATAAATACATTTGTGTGAGCTGTGCTTCTGTGCAGAATGCACTGAATTTTTTATTTTGAAATTTTTGGATGCTTTTGCATTTCTTCTTGTCACATAATATTTGCCTTCAGTCTAGCACTAGCAGCTCCATTTCTGGGAAATATGCATAGTTCTTACAACTTCTACATATTTTATTATTACCATTCTGCCTGTAGCACGCATATCAAGGCACGGTTCAATGACATTCTACAAATCCCAAGAATTCTCTTAGTGCAAGCAGGAGAAACGAAACGTAGCTGAAGCTGATAGAATATGCGTGGAGAAAATCCTTACACCAGACATTAAAATTATTGCCAAGCTTAATACTTTTTAGTGTTTAGTTTTAGTTTCACTCGTGGCTGAGCGAGACTTCCATGGTTGAGAAAGAATAGAATAGGAAAGCTGAGTGAAAGTAGTAAACAGTCTAAGCCGAAAAGAAGTGAAATGTATAAAGCGTTTGGAAGATAATGCTCAGGCCAGGCAGAGGATTGAAACCACTTCTATGCATACTTCATGCGCTGCCTGTCGTTTGCGTCAACTTCAATAATACTCATTACTATTAAAATTACTATTCGATTACCCTATTGGGATCAGCTTTAAAATTTCGATTAACAATACTTTCAAAATCTTATTATCCTTATGATGAAAAAACATAGTTCTAGAGTTTAGTTTAACATTATTCAAAGGGAATAGATGCACAAATCTGTTGTGCAAAATACGTGCATAAAAGCATGTGGCTAATAGAGCAGGATCACGTCACCGAGACGTTTTATTCCCTACTAGCGAAGGCGAAGGCAGAAAACTGTGCAGTGTAGCAAGTTGAAAGTTTCCTGACCTACGTCAATGTTCACAACCTTATATAGAGAAAGATAGTAAAGAGAGCACGAAATAGTAGTAAGTCACTGCACATAGCCTATACTACAACTACGGCTGCACATCGTATATATGACCAAAACTACGCTCTACGTTCTACACTTAACTTGCCGATGCGGGGTTTGCGTCGATATTCTATCTGACTAAAAGTACGCTGCTACTCTATTGCGTACTTCCACTTCACCCTATAACATGTTAGGATACCATTGCGGAATGGTTGTTTCTTGTAATGGGCCTATGCCAATATCGACCGAACACAAAGTCTGCTGACTTAGGTCATGCACGACACACTTTTTCTCTAGCAGCTTAATACTGTAAGCAAACTTTAGTCTTTTAGCCTATTTCCCCGTCGTCCCTACACCTATATTTATGTGTTTAATGCATTCATGTAGCTTATAAGTATATACGTATAGGTAAGCATGTTATCATGAATAATTTCAGACTTCTTACGGTTTCTACTGGTAAGCGTAAGAGTAGTATTCAGTGTAACAACACAAAACAGATAAGGTACAATATTAGAGGTTTTGGTGTTATTCTGTTCATGCTGCGAGGTTGATGAACTTACATACATAACTGACCTACTTTCTGAAGGACTGTATACAATTTACCTAGCATTTCATTCTTTTTCCTTATCCCTATAGCCTGTATTTTATACACATATTGCTATGTGGATCCGAGCAAGACGGTATGAGCGTACTATACGTAGTATACGATATACGTACGTAGTATCCAGTTATTTAGTTACATAAGTTTCATTTTCCTGTCAAATTACACCTCATTACCAGAGTACATGCACCTACAACTCATTCGACCTACACCTGCGAATTTATATAGAATAGTTATAGTTAAGTATTTCTGGGCATTTCTCTTTATAAAATTATACAGAATGCTCCAGAGAACCGAACCGAGTCTAGTTGATTGTAGTATATTATAACTCATTTCAACGTGTAACGTGACGTCTGCCTTAAAGTAAAATATCATAATCAATGAACATAACTGGGGCGCATATGTCCAGGCATACATGGACGGATCCACTTTCTACCCGATGAACTTTTGTGCCCATTTGTGTCAATACAGTTATTTGTTGTGGAGAGGGTTTCATGTTCATATCAACACGAGAGCCACGGTTAGGTTCAAGTTAAGCTCGATATTACGTAGTCAATGAAGGTGCTCTGAGCCTGAGATCTGCGTTGAGTACTGCCCACGCTGCATTGTCAATTGCATATCAACCTACAAACGTGCGTTAATCTTTTTCAGGCAGTCATAAGATAAAACAAGGGAGATAAAACTTTGTATCAGCCACTTCATACTGTTGGCACACAGACAGCCACCTTGCTTTTGTAATGTGTCTATACGGCAATATGATTAAGCCTAATTAAAGCATAGGGTCGGGTTTCACGTTCTTTGCATTTTACCATTTAAACTTGCAATTAAACCATCCACCTTTCAATTAAATCGAGATTTTTACTGAATTGTCCACCTTGTCAAGACTATTACCAAACCTACCCATTTAATCGCGATTTTGGCTAGTCGAGTTTGCGTTTTAGTATGATGAAAAGCTGTTTTAGCCAAATGTGGTTGGACCTTTCCTAGGATAAAGTCTCATAGAAATGGATTGGGGTTGGTCATGGATGAATGGCCATGGCTAGTTCGAATTGGCTCATAAAGCACATAAGCACACAATATCTATCTACAGCATAGCAGTGCAGTGCAAAGTCCGTTCGTAATTCCCTGTGTGTATGTGTAACTTTCTTGCTTTGAAAGCAAGGGAAGGTAGGATTAGTAGGATATGAGGTATGTCTGAAAGTTATTTCTCAAAGTATCTTTCTTTGCTATCTGGAGTTGTGAAACTACATACATTTTGCAGATCCGGGTTACTTGATAGTACTGACGACGATGAGTACATATATGCTTTTTCACATACATGGAACCTATTGACACGATCTGGTTTTTCACTAGCAATCAATATTATATTCTGTCTTTTGCTCAGGGAAAGCTTGTCGTTTCATTTAATATGCGTATATCCCGATACGTCCCCTCTTTCTCTGTCCATTTTTTTCAAAATGTAGGTCTTGTCAAGTCTTGTCTAGACTACATAGTAGACAAGACTGCGATACAATCTGACACCCACATTATGCTTTCTTTCGGTTCGAATCGACTAGTGCCAAGCGGGCAACAACTCCACAGTTTCTTCCACAATGGAACAGACAGACGTGGAATTCTATACGTATACCCGACCGACCCACTTATACACAAAGTGATACCACGAATTGGGTATATTCGCGTTTTACCTCATACAATTTCAGGACGCGAATTACCGCTTTTCTCAACGTTTTAAATTTTCTTAAGACCATTAAAATAAATAATGTCCATTTCACCGATTATACCTAGGAATTGTATCTTTCACACATTGAAACGTTTAAAGAACTGCTCAGACTCATCTCACGCATTACCTTTGTATTTACCTCATTGTTCGTTGCGTGTTGGAGCCTAATTACCAAGTAGACATTTACTATTCTTTTTATTAGTCAGGCTTGCTGCACAAAGAACAAGATAACGGAACAAAAAACTGTACTAAGCGTGATTAGTATTAGTATAAGCGGCACACATTAGCAAGTCATTTGCGCTAATAGGGGAAAAGAAAGAGAATATGAAAAACATTGGGGTAGGTTAGAGAGAAATTGTTCGTGTCCTTAACCAATTGTACATACGCATTTTCATATCTGTCAAGTGTCAACCTATAATTCATTGTAGTCCGAGTTGTGTTGCGCATCGTAACTTTTTTGAATCTCACTATCACTATCACACTAAATATGTCTCCCTTGCCTGACCCACCAATTTTTTTCCTACGGCCATTTCTTGTCTCCTAAATGAAAACAAAATAGATGTCATAATTTCTATATGCATACTCCGCCGAGTCCGCCGTCACGAATTAGACTATAGAATGTGTACGAAATGGATGATTTCAAAGTATAATGACATTGTTCTTCTTCCTGCATTCTACCATGTAAGAACCAAGCTGGGAAAAAATTAATACGATTATATTTCAGGCAAAAGTTTACGAGGGCGAATAATGAGACCATTTAAATTCAGTCCCATTGAGTTCGTTCTTACGATGACTCTTCTCCCAAAAGCTT
The DNA here is from genome assembly GCA_036850665.1 of Dicranocentrus wangi. Lineage (NCBI taxonomy): Eukaryota > Metazoa > Arthropoda > Collembola > Entomobryomorpha > Entomobryidae > Dicranocentrus > Dicranocentrus wangi. Next base: position 25,210 of record JAANSN010001012.1, on the reverse strand, counting down.
TTATCAATGTGGTGGTCACGCAAAGCTGATGAACTCGCGAACTCGACTTTACACTTCATAATGATACTTAACCTAGCCTGTCAACTTGAAATTACTTACTTATAGTTACTTGATCATTCTTAGAAAATGTTATGAATGAGGAAAGTCATGAGAGGTGGAAAGTGTATTTGCCTCTGTCCAACCGGTCGGTGTCGGTCGTAGGACTTTGTGTATAGTTAATGTACAGTTAGTTATAGTTGTGTTGTAAGAAGTATCAGCATTACTGCCGTAGTCATTCATTATTTTATTATTTAGCGAACTTCGAAGCGATAAAAGCTTAATTATATCGTTCTACAAGTATGTACATAGATGGGGTAGTACAAAGTTCGTCCGCACCGCATTGATGCTCCTCCTCTGTGAGACAATAATTTGCAATAGAATGTTTAGCACACGTTGTTTGTAATCTTAATATGTATAGTATTTTTATGTTATGGCCGTTATGGGTAAGCTCACGCGAAACAAAGTGTTCAGGCACTCACTTGACATCGTAAATCGTCATACATTACACAGGGATGTATATATGTACAATGCCGTACGTCATATAACGGAGCTGACCATTATGCTTCACTTTGTTTTAATATTCTCATTTGTTATAGGATAAGTTCATGTATGAAGGTCACAATATACCACAAAATTAATCCTATCCAGACTTTAGAGTTGCCACATGATACTCATCATGAATCCGAATATTCCAAATCCAAATGGCAAAAGAAAGAATATTCACTTCACATATAACCTGATGTCCTTAAACCAAACCATTACTCTTTCTATCGTATCGTATCCGCTCCTTCCTTAAAATCAAATCGTTCACTTTTAAAAACACACAGACAGAGTAGTTTAGTAAAAATACTGATTTAAGGCTTAAAACTGTTAAAAATAATATGCTTATTGGGAATTGCAGCTTACTGCAAATTGAAGTCATCATCATCATTGACTACAGATCTACCAAATTACTCAAAACGTTGCTCGCAAAATTGTGAATTACTAGACTTACGAAATTGAAGAGTGTGCAGTTGGAAGAATACGTTTTACAATTAAACGTACGAGGAGCGTCGTGGTGAACGTAATCCAATTTGATTCGAACCTTACAAATATTTGAGAAACGAGTTATTTGCATAGGTATACGGTAATATTAAGGACCTTTACACCTTGATAATTCACAACTGATGCTGCTTCCAATTCCAATACCTTAAGAAATTTTCCGTCATTCTTTATGCCTGAGGAAATGCTTTTGGGATTTGAATTAAGGACTTGCATGCAAATTCGATAAGAAATTTGAAGTTTAAAAACTCTACGAACTCTAAATTAGCTGGGGAAACTCTACGAATGCTGATATACGAAGTATTAAATGAAGCAGGAAATGCTTAATTAGGTTGTGTTTGACTAAATTCACATAAACTAACCAATCGACCTGATTGTAAGATAGAAATTTTAACAACATAGCATAAATGAAAACATGTAACCGAAAAATAACTTTGCTTTCGGGGAAATTAAAATGAAGTTTCGTGAACTACATCGGTAGGTGAAACCTACGCATTGACAACAAAGTGGGAATTGACGCTGAAACTTTCTACTCATTCATCAGTACCTTGTATACCTAGGTATCTTTTTGGATGAGTATTCTAATGCCCCATGAACATTAAAAGGTAGCTAGTTCTCGGTAATAGTCGATCTCGATATTATGCTACCAGAATCTTGGTTCTCACACTTAATGAGTTTTAATATGATACCAGAGTTTAGATATTTAGGTGTATATACGTGAATTAATGGACATTGAAAAACTAGACAGAGACTTGATTGCGAGAGACGAGATTTTATTTATTTTTCTATGACTAAACCTCATTTTCATTATGCGTATTCTGTTGCGTATTCCATAGCGAAAAATATAACGGAGATTTCTTTCGTATAAGGTCATCGTGTGTACCTCGGTCTGCAACACGGCCATTTTCTAGGACAATAATCTCGTCCGCATCCAACACAGTTGATAAACGGTGAGCAATCCATATTGACGTTCTTCCTTGTGAAGCAGCTTTCAGAGCTTCTAAGATACTCTTAAATCAGAAAATGCATTATTGGGATAATATTGTTCATGGGACTGATGGGACTATCCATTTCTAGGTTGAATAATGTTAAACGTGATGTACGTTTCGCAAGCTTGTTTAAAGAGATTTACCTGCTCTGTTAATGAATCCAATGAGGAAGTAGCCTCATCGAAAATTAAGATAGGGGTCCCCTTCAAAACTGCTCTCGCAATTGCAACCCGCTGCTTTTCACCTATCAATAAATAAAACATACGAATTTAATAAATTAGATTACTGATACAATTCATATTGAAGCAAATGTCACTGCAACACGGGCTTACCACCACTTAGTTTTAATCCTCTTTCTCCCACTTGTGTATCATAACCCTTCCGCCATTTCAAAATGGAGTCATGCAAATTCGCTAACTTCGAGGCTTCAATAACTTCTTCATGTGAAGCGTTCAAGTTTCCATAATTTATGTTGTATTGAATTGTATCATGAAACAGAACACAATCCTGCAAATCCAATGTTGTAAACAAACATTTCTAAACTTACATTCAAACTAGCATTTATACTACCTGCACCTTAACATTTATCGTATTTGTGGAAACCAACCTGTGGAACAACTGCAATTGCTTTCCGGACGGAGTCTAAATCTACATCGGCTATACATTTATCACCTATGAGGACTTTGCCTTGTTTTGGTTCAAAGAAGCGATATAGTAATCGCACAATTGTCGACTTTCTAGATTTTCAATGAATTTTGTAAAATGGCAAATATGAATACTTTGAAACTAACGGTATGCATGCGGTATGTCAAATTATCAAATACGGGAGCTTACCCAGATCCAGATCCACCTACAATCGCTATCTTTTTACCAGGTTCAATACGGAGGTTAAAGTCTTTCAATATTGGCTGATTGTCGACGTAACCAAAAGTCACGTTTTGAAATTCAATTGATGCATTCTCGCGGACTATTGGGATAACCGGGGCATTTTCTTTACTCTATAGAAATAAAAATTTGTATAAACAGCGGAAACATCAAAACCATTTTAAATACAATTGTACCTGAATCTTTGTTTGAACAGACAATAAGGCAAACATAGTGGTCATATCAATCATTGCCTGCCGCACCTCTCGATAAACAGATCCAAGGAAGCCAAGGGGTACAGAAAGTTGAAACAGTAAACCGTTTACCATAACTAAATCACCAATGCTCATATTACCTGCAGGAAAACAGTAGGGCATACACTTTGCATTCTTTGTTTTTTCACTTAAAACGATATACCTATTACAGCACTTTTGATGAAATTGTAATACCTTGCGCTATTTCTCTCGCCGCCATAAGCATTATTCCACTTAGGGCAACACTGAATATAGCATTTTGGCCAAAGTTGAGGAGTGCTAAAGATGTACTCGTTTTAAGAGATGCCCCCTCAAAATTTTGCAATATTTTGTCATATCTATCGGCTTCAAATTTCTCATTATTGAAATATTTAACAGTCTCATAATTCAAAAGTGAGTCGACGGCCAAATTCCCAGATTCATTTTCGGCTCTGTTCATATCCACGCGAAATTTAGTGCGCCATTGTGTTATTGCAAGGGTAAATGCTGCATACGACGTTACACAACCGATTGCGAGTAACGCAAATTCAGAACCGTATTTGTAGCCCTATAGAAAGCATATATTTTATTTTCAATCCGAAATCTTGTATGTATATCCGAATTAAATTCAACTTACTAAAACTGAAGATACAAGAGCTAGTTCAAATATTGTAGGAAAAACGTTGAACACCATGGCTGATAGCACAAAGTTAATGCCCCTTGAGCCCCGATCAATTGTCTATATATTGTAACATACATCAAGAAAAAGTTGTAAAAGTTGTATTTGTAATCAGCAATAACAGTAGTAACATATCGGTACGTAGATATAAATTAACCTTTTGATAATGCACCAGTTTGACGGCTAAGGTGAAAGGCCAAATCCAAGTTATGTAAATGAATAAATACGTTTTTGGCAATTTTTCTTATACTTCGCTGAGCAACTTTTGCAAAAACGGCATTTCTCAATTCGTTAAACCCAGCCCCGCCAGCTCTCGCAATGCCATCTGAAAAGGACATTTAAATATTTCAATTCCGTCATCATTTGCAACACAGGCATAATTAATGTAAATACAGTACTTTACGGAGTGCTCAACTTTCCTCCCTAAGCAAGATAACTAGCAGCCTGTCTGCCAAAAAATGCCAATGTCAACTTACATCCTAGTAGTACTGCAAACGTAAATGTAGACACTGTTGTCACAGGGTTGGATAAGTCTGGAGCTTGACCAAGGGAATCCACCGCAACTTTAAATAAAACGGGAACACATACATTTAGTACTTTTGCACCAACTAGCAGACCCAACGCAACCATGACCCTCTTTCGTATTTCAGCTTCATCCTGAAATGTGTAATTATTACATCAACTTTATTTAATTAATTAATTAGTTTTGTAAGAGGAAGCTTTGGATTTCATATAATAGTTATTGAACTCTAGCTAATTTTATTATTCAAAACTACCTTAGGCCACAGGTAGCTCATCATGGCTTTAATCATATGACTAGATTTAACCTCCTTGGCCCCATCCGGAAGTTTGATCGACTCCCTCGCCAGGGTCGTGTGTCCCGGGTGAAAGCATAATCGGTGCGGAGGTATCAGATTTATCTGCCAGGAATCACATCACACACATCAAGCAACTTGTCACACAATCTGATACAGTCTTGCAAAAATTGGCGACAACCGCTCGCAGAGTCTGCGTCAGTTTCAACTAACGAATCTACTGCAAGCACCAGAGCCTTCTTTTCATTGTTAACGATTTCATTTGCAATTGTCAAGAAATTGCTAGATAACTTATCGACATTAAAGGAAAATCGTTGTTTATCCGGATTCCATATCGCAACTGTAATTAAAAGTTCCAAGTTTGCACTCAGTTCGCTCTCCATTAAGTACAATTCGCTTTGCAAACCCTGTTCACTAATCAAATTATATTTTCGCTTGTCCTGAGCAACACCAAAAGACCAGCTTGTTTTTGACCCTTGGCTAAGAAGTGATTGCAAATCGATTGGGATACAATTGTATGGGTTATGTTGAAACGGAATAAAGCCATATTCAATCCATAATTTGTAGCTAGGATGTGGCCCGTAACTGATGAAAATTTGCTCTTTAGAACAAATATCCCGTCTTGCTACAATACTATAGCTGTCGCCCTGTTTGTAGCAAACCTCCGCATTTGGTTCTGGGGCGTGATTAAATAAATCCAGGAAAGGTGCGAGAGCCATTTCCTTCACGATTTTGCCACCCCTTTCCTTCATCAGACATACAGTTCTGGTATTGACAACATACCACGCCCAACGGTAGTCATCAAATGAAACGTCTTTGTTCAAAGTCTGGAAAAAAAACCCTTGTGACTTCTTAAAGCCTGTTTCCACCTCCCTTTTCTGCTTCTCTATCAGCACTCTGCACCATTCGGGAAGACAATCCACCTCAGATTTCCCCAAATACCCAGGATGATGACTGCAGAAATCTTTCGGCAATGTTCCCATATACGGGGCTAGTGGCGTCTGCTGGTCCTTTCTTAAACTTTCCCCAATAACAAAGACGACAAATTTCTCATGCAAGTTAAGACAGTCTTCACTAATCATACGTAAATTCTCAGAAAAACTAGTGGAATCTATCAAAACTGTTTCCGGCATTTTTAGAATTTCTGTTCCCTTTGCAATCTGCTTCAATGCACATATTCCTCTGTATGCCACACCACTACCACCACTACTCCCAGCAATTGCAAATTCTGCTGGTGAAATACACGACTTTCCAAAATTGGGAGATTGCTTATGGCACCACTGAAGTAGCCGTATGATCTCTGGGGTCGATGCTAAAATCTTAACCCCCTCGTCACCAAGACCAACAACAGTTGCCTTTCGCGTCTTTCGCCCGTTGCCCATGTCGTTTAATTGTGATGTTACTGTCAACGTCAACCTTTCCGTATTTTGGATCAGTTAGCCACTAATTTGCGTCGCCAACTCGCAGTCACTGCTAATGCTTCTTCAAACAAAATTGCACCACGTTTTTTCTCACATGTACTACATACCAGTAACAGCTGATTGTGAATCCGAAAAGAAGGCTCATGGCATGGAAATGGAGTGGAAGAAGTGTGTAAACCACACACGCCGAAATCAAATACACATAATATTGTAGCATTAACATGTATATATATAAAAAGCATCCAGATCCAGAGACCCTCCATCTCCATTATACCATACCTGAACTGGTTTCAACAGCTGCCGGTGATGCCGATCCTCAAAAGACGACGATGATGATGTACTTGTCAATGCTATCCTGTGCCTTGGATGGTGGTCTTTTGGGTATCCAAATGTTCCAGCGCTTCTTGCTGTACAAACCCTGGCCAGCTGATGATACTGATTGGAACAACTGAAAGTCCATGGGTGAACTTTATGATCTTTAACCCACTGCTTTAAAAGGCTATGATGGCCTTTGGTCAAGTGAGCCCCCACCAGTCGGGGTGACACCCAGAGGTAAGCCATTGCATTTGATGGAGATTTACATGTGTATTTCACAGCCCAATTTGTCTACACTACTGTGACTGTATACGGTTGTATTTAGCTCAACTCAACGCGAACTATATTTTTAATATAGAGTACTTCTACGGGAATGGGAATACAAACCGATACAAAAAGTAGGTAATTCTTCACTTCACTTCACTTCACACACTTTACTTCACACTTTTGCAAAAAAAAACACAACACACAAACACAAGCCTTTTTACACGCGAATTACTACGAAAGAGATGTAGAAATGTGAAATTAGAAGACTCAAGATAATACGGATGGACATGCATGCATAACACGAAGAATGAGTATGTAGTTTTGCATCATATCATTAATATCATATCATAGCCATAATATCATAGTTGGTCTGGTAGGTGGTCCGTGGTCCCGGATAATAACTTCGCACATTTTTTGACTTCAAGGCTTTCTTGTACGTCTGTGGACTTTGTTACGATTAGAAATGATGATGATGATGATGGATTCTTTCTTGTACGCCTGTGGACTTTGTTACGATTAGAAATGATGATGATGATGATGGATGATGGGGTTCGGCTGGAACAGGGATTTAGATCTAATTGGAATTTGAAATGAGAAATTGGGAATCACCTGAATAACGCATGGTTGTAATATTAATGGTAATTTGGTAATGCTTTCGGTTGACGGTGTTATTTTAGATGTTGAGTTGAGGTTCAGTTAGCTAATATGAAAATGAAAATCTCTCTATGTACCTTACTAGACCTGAAGTGGAACTTGAAATATTATCGAGAGTAAATACCTATGGAATAATATTTAGAGTTTGACTANTTTCGGTTGACGATGTTATTAGATGTTGAGTTGAGGTTCAGATAGCTAATATGAAAATGAAAATCTCTCTATGTACCTTACTAGACCTGAAGTGGAACTTGAAATATTATCGAGAGTAAATACCTATGGAATAATATTTAGAGTTTGACTAGTATTATTGAGTACGTTTAGTACTACATATGTGTGTGTAGTGTGTACAAAATATACTCTGACTCGTCGACTCTATGGATCTTGGAAAATGCAGAACGGAGAAGAGTGTATTTGTCATTCATTTGTGAGTTTTGAGGCTCTTATATGGGGTCAGGAAAATGTATTTTTAGTACTACATACTCGTATTCATGAAGAGGATACTCCTCTATCTAAAGTATGTAATGGTAAAAAAGTATATGTATGTATGTATATCATCAGAATTTGGATTTGAAGATTTGTTAGAAAGAAAAAAAAATATACAAAAACGTGGTGCAAGTGCAAAAGCGTTTGGTGTCATGCTTGTAATCTCACTCAACCCAACAGTGGTACAGGTACACAGATTTAACGACGGAGGAGTTATAGCAAGGTTGTACAATTTGTCGTGATCTCACAATCAGAAGAATCACAGTTTGTATTCAATATTTGTAAGGCAATGGCAATGACATTATTTTTTTTGTAGATATCCCTATTCTTCCCAATTTGCACCGCTAAACCCCTTTGTTTTAGGTGCCCAACCAAAACGAAGAACCAAGGAATGCACAAGGCTTCATCAGAATTAACTTAGCAAACCAGTAATTGTAAGTTTCTGAGGATTTTTACTGTCAAATGTCCAACATTATAACATGGAGACTAGTGACTATACTGGTTAAACTTGAGTTTGATGAGTTTTATTAAAGGCTCAACGGCTCAACAACAGTAAAGCACTACAGTTGTTGGGTATTGACAATAATTGACAACGCTCTGTAGTTGTGTACTACTTTTGGTCAGCTTTTTGTAAATTAAATAGTTTTGCATTTATTCTGAATATTTTTCAGGTTTCATGATCCTGGAGCGGGGACGCGATCTTGATAGAGTCATCAAGGGAATGAGGTATTTTAGACTGGAATGTAATTTTGTGCCATATAATAAAGCAAGCAGTAGTAGAACATTTTGCGGATAGCCAAGCAATTGGACGAGGTAACCTACAAGATTTAATATGTACATTACTTATTACTTTGGACGTCTACGGAGTGGAGACGTGAGGACGTGACTTGCGAAACTGTCAATAGTTAATACTGATAGTGTATACATCTGTCGTGCGTGATCTAAAAGATCTCGCAATTAATGTATATGCCGATCATACTAAAGAAGACATTCTTTCTGTAAAAATACACACAGCTTCATCTTGAAGAAATTCATCTTCAACTTCAAGGAATTATACCAGACAACCTCTTCTGGGAATGCGATATCACTGTCACTGAACGCTTAACGACGCATTATAGTAGAGGTACGTTCAGTGTGATGATCTCTGATGGTGTGATATTTGATTAATGCATGCATAATGGTGCACTTTGGACTCTCTGAACAAAACGTTTATAGCTTAGCAATCTACCTATATATTATATATGTACTTATGTAAGTTATGTATGACTCGCTCAATGAATTTGAGATACATTTCTTGCCGGAGGATTAGTTCAGATGTACCATTATAAGCAAATAGTCTTGTTAATTTAATTCACACTCTATATCAGTACGAGGTATTACAATTACAAGGGCAAGCGATTGATTTTGTTTGAGTGTTAATTTATCATCTTTCTAATTCAGAAAATTCTGTTTTACAACTAGAAAACAAGAGGCAGACTTTGGGTAATTGAAGAGAGTTATCCGTTATTTTCTCAGAAACTACATACCGCTTTTGACAGAGCTGATTGACAACAAGGCAAGTCTCACCACAAGTTAAAAGTTAACTTATTGTTACTTTATATTCTAGAGTATATAACACTTTTTCTTATTAACTATTATTTAAAATATTCTTGTAATTATAAGCTGTAGCGGAATTTTAGGTTTTTTGGTTTTAGGTTTTATTTTATGAATTATAGGTAGAGGAATTCGGTTTTTTAAACGGGCTAGTAAAAAGGGCGGACTACTTCTTTAATGAGGTTACCTGATAAACAACAAGCTACTCGGAGCCAAACCTCTGAAATGGTTGAGCTAGAAGCTGCACGACAGAGCATGGCCAAGTCGGAAAACGGTCAAGAGTCAGCATCCAGCACTGACTCTGGAGTTTCTTCGGTGCCTTTGTCGCCAGCTCCTTCTCAAATCGGTTCTGAGAAAAATGGAACGACCGGTGCATTATCACCGAGTTGTACCACCCCTGGCTCTGTTTCAAACGTTCCAAACTCGCCAACATCACCATCCAAGCAACAGACTAGAAATGCAGATGCTAGTCCAGGAACTCCAACTTCACAAAAGCAAACGGTTATTGTTTCCAGAAGAGCAGTTGCAACACCACCACCAGGCCCATTGATTTATACTCCAAAAGAGAACGAATTTGGACAAAACATTAAAATATTGCCAGTTTCTTGCCAGATTAGGGAACTTCAAACGATTATTCGTGACAAGTAAGTTCAAGTTCATAGTTCATATACCTAGATTTCTGAAATGATTAATGATTTAATTTAGGAGATATGTATACTATTCATCAAACTCTACTGTATAAGTTAAAATGCTTTTTATTTAATCTTGCAGGAACACCTCACGAAGTGACTTCAAATTCTACGCAGACCGTCTGGTAGTAAAATTAACTGATAATTCAATTATAATCTATTCAATTTAAACTCAGATTCAATTGTTTTAAATAGATTCGACTGGTTATTGAAGATTCTTTGAACCTGTTACCTTTTCGACGTCACCAGATAATCACTCCTACTGGATCTACATATGATGGACTTAAATACGAGCGAGGAAACTGTGGAGTCAGCATTGTTAGGCAAGTTTTGAAAACAAGATTATTAAGAGACCAAGAATCAAGACGTTATTAATGTCAATTGTTGTTAATATGATTGCATGACATTTAAAAGGAGTGGGGAGTCTATGGAAGCTGGTCTGAGAGATTGCTGCCGATCAATCAGGATTGGGAAAATTCTTGTTGAAAGTGATGCGGATACACATGAAGCCCATGTTGTGTATGCAAGATTCCCGGATGATATTCAGTTCAGGAAGGTTTTATTGATGTATCCGATTATGTCAACGGGAAATACTGTCATCAAATCTGTAAACGTTCTAAAAGAACATCTTGTCCAAGAGGAAAATATTATTTTAGCAAATCTCTTTTGCACACCGACTGCCGTTCGAGCTGTTCTAAGCGCTTTTCCGAACGTAAGTGGTATTTTAAATTTTCTACTCGCTTCCTGTCAATTTATTTTGAAAATTTTGTATCGAATGTCCTTAGATGAAAATTCTTACCTCTGAAGTCCATCCTATTGCTCCAAATCATTTTGGACAGCGGTATTTTGGCACTGATTGAAAGATGACAGCCTTTCCTGAATTATTATTACCTTGGGAAGGATCTATAGCCATGTAAGGTTGCAAAAAGTTTCGAGGTTTAATGTAACTGACCTATTTTGTCTCGCTTTTCCTCACAAAATCAATTCTTCTCCTCATAATTTAATTTACAACAAGTATAGTTAGGTACTAGTCATCGACCAAGTTAAATGTCAATGCAAAAGCACAACCATGTAAAAATAAGCAGTTATTATTATTTGTCATTCGTGGAGGGGTTGACAAAATTGTAACGGTGCATTTTGTACTTTGTGTATATTCCAACATTTTCGCTTGATAGTGTACATGCTATATGATACGTAGAACCTATTAACGTGTTATTGCAACAAATAAATATACAATTATCAGATGTTGAAACAACAAAGAGCTGTGTTATAAGCCAAGGCTAAAATTAGAAAAACTCGATAAAAATTTAAAATAAGGCAGTGAAGCGTAGTAATTGTGGTATAGTAGTAATTCAATCTTGTTTAACCGAACGTTCGTTATGTAAATGTAAACTTTATCTATGCCCGTTACCGCCCGTTTTTATAACAAACACACATGGTACTTCAAATACCTGTTGTATATTTGTTTCAGTTATATAGTGATGTTGAACACAACTGATTAATATTATGTTCATGAGAATATCAATGTTCCTTTGTCACGTACTTAATAGTATAGAAAGTGCAATAGTACATAATATTAGACCATGATAAGTAAAAATACTTAACCAGTCAGTAGACAAATTCCTACCTATGCAAACCATTGGTTATGTATGACTTATTAATCTTAATCGTGTGTTCGCGACGGAACCTCTTACATTGTGTTAGAATTGGAACTGTGTGATGTGCTTAGCAAATTTCCAATATGGAGAACGGTAATTGAACGATATCTAAGGGTAAACGCCAGGAGTAATAATAGCATAAATATAAATCAGCATAATTTTTATGAACCTGTATGGCTGCACACGTGCACCCTTTCGACATTTCACATTTAGTGAAGTTTGTGCTGATTCTGACCCCTGTTGTATTTATCGTTGTATGACGTGTGACTGTGAATCTTTTCTAATTGCATACGTAAAATGTACGTAATAAAATTACAAATGTGTCAATATCATGCTGATTTATTTTAGATGCATTTACATATCGAGAATCTCATTGGTATTATGCATATTTAAATTCCTTAGAAGCAAACGCATAGGAATCATACACTAGAATTTGTATTGAGGAAAATCATCGCAATATGCTACTTACAATCAAGATTTTTTGAACCATTATATTATAGACATGGATTAAGCGATAAACATGGTTCGACCAGCCTTGCTTACAATGAATCAAATAAATTCTTTTTGGTAGGACCAAACAAACTCGTAGTAGATATTTAGAAAATTTTATTCCTTAAAACAGCATGCATGATGTAGAATATCATCTAGCACAATTTGCAGGAGATAAGTTAGATTATTATCGACGATTTAAATACTTTTCATTGGTGAATCTTTTAGCATGTATGTAAGTAAACAAATGCAGGTTGCTGCTTTTCTAGCGACAGTAGCGACATCATTTTCTCGACATTTACAAATCTCCCAAATACGAGTAAGCTTTATTAACGGACGAGTACATTAACTCGTAACGGCATGTGTTAATAGTTAAACAATAAGTTTCAGTATATTTTTTATTTTTTGCATTGAATTGCACTAGGCGTGTAAATGTATGTTTTTTCCAAAATCATAATCCGTAAGACTAAACTAATTCTAATCTAATTCTAACTTCCAAATGAGCTTTTAGAAGGCGAAGTAGTGATAATATCAATCAGTTCGTATGTGCCACTAGCGTGTGTAAGTATTTACACCAATTAGCTTAGCATCGCAATGGAATTCCAAACCACAATAGTCGTAGTTCACTTCTCTGTTATTTAATTTTTTAATTTCAACTGTTATTGAGTTTCTGGGATATACTTATGAATATAATTTTCAGCAGAAAAGACTTAAAACGAATTGACATTCGACTAATCGAGATATATCTATTTCTAATAACAATAACTCTACAATTGAAGGTGAAAGTACTGCAGACTTGAATAGAAAGCAGCTATATTCAGTTTTGGAGGCAGTGAAGTTTTGTATATATGTACTTAACGTATCTCGAAAATAAAAGGTTTTGTAAGATTTATGCAATACTAGTGTAAACGAGGCTCACGTTGTAGACGGTTAAGCCACGGTGTAAATTCAAAATCAATAGACATACCTAATCGAATATTTTGGGAAAGCGCATTATGTTTATGCACTGTGAGCTGTATAATAATTTTCAATATTTTGTAGCAACTGCAATTCATAGAACCAAGTACCATTAATAATGTAAACAATCATAAGTGCAGAAATGTATTACTTGTTATACATATAAACCGACTGATACATGGAGTGGTTTGTCCATGATGTACTATAAACATTATATAAAGTTAATTTATAAACTCTCTTAACGTTAAGTTCATGCCTTCATTGGTCTGGCTGGTTGGAGTCTGGAAAAATAACCAAAATCGGTTTCGAAACACTACTCATATACCATATTCATATGTCGAAATAAATTGCTATACACCTTTTCCAACGTCAAATGATTTCATTAATATCTTGAATGAGCATACATTAACAAGTTAAACAATCAAAAAATTAAGTATACCTTCACATTAGAGATTTAAGGGGACTTTAAAAAGGTCTCATCATGGTACATATGCTATAATTATTCGATGCATGATGAAGCCTCTTTAGCGTACATACATTGGGGAGGCAATAGATTATATCGTACAAATACAAACTTAAAATTATTCGTCTGCTTCGCCATCCCCTTCCTCAGGTTCACCTCCCTCACTCGCTGCAGGCGCTGAGTCTTCAGCTACCGGCTTGCTTGGTGTATCTTCTGAAGGGGCCGGGGTATCATTTTGGACAGGAACCTCTGCATCTGCAGAACTTTCCCTTGACGTTCCATTTGCTACTTTAACATTGTTATTTTCAGATTTAGGACATTTCAAAAACGACTCCAGTTCATCGTTTTCATTGGCTAACTCAAAATCATCAAAGTCCTACAATAATTCGTACCAACCCAAGTAGGCATTAGTTATTTATTGGTGGGTATACAGATAATTATAATTAGAAATATCTCCGTCGCTCACCCCAAGGTATTCTTCTTCGTTGAATATTTGAGGAGCCAAAACAATTTTCGCATCTCCCTTTGGCTTGGCATTTTTCAGCATAAATTCCTTCTCACTTTCTCTCGCGGGATCTGTTATATCAATGGGCTGATACGGAATTGATTTGCTGTCTAAGATCATCATCACTCGCTGCTGACGTTTCTTCACCTGCATAAGAAAAAGGAGAATGTATTAATTCACTGACCAACACCCGCTTCGGCATTTTGATAGACAATATTGGTAGGTTACCAACCTCCTTCTGTCCAGATATCTCGGCATAATACACTTTTACACCCATTGCTATTATATACTTTTTATAGGTTGTCTGTCGGTTGCAATGTAAAATGGGTTTGGCCGTCTTTTTACGCCTTTCCACTTGTTGACTTCACTTGTTTGCCTCAAGACGAAGAGAACCTCGCAATAGTTATGCTCAACTCTACTTCTGCAGTAATACTCTGAACCACTTGTAATAAACTTATTTATTAGTAGGCTCCGCTTAAAGATTCCACAGAATGACTCACACGCTTCTGGGATCACCCACACAATATTAATCCTAATTTATCCCTATATGGCTGCGCAATTTCAGTGGTTTTGCTCCGGCTTGCTGCTTGATGATTAAATTTTATGGGACGATTTGAGTTGCTTCTTCGCTTTAATACAATATCTACAATATTCGTTCAGCCACGCGTAGTTAGAAAGTTATATATTTGTTCACTCTTTTGTCATTCAACTTTACAAACTTACTCACACCAGTTCAATGGCTGTGGTAACGTACAATGGGTGGATTGACTTAAGTAATATGACTTTCTTGTCCTTGTGGTTAGAAAATCTTGCACCCACACAACACCATAGACCACTGAGAAGTTTATAGAAAAAAGTGTTCACAGTTCTGCACTTGTTATCCGTGCCGTGTAACGCAACGGATTCTTTTCCTCGTAACAGTAGTTTCCTTTCACTAGTATTTCTACATAATCCAAATAACAATTAATAATTATTTTCCCAATACAGCAAGGAAGCATAAATAAATATGTTTTTTTCCTTTCATAGAAATCGGAAGTTGCAAAATGTATGAATCATATAAACTTACCACTCACACGACGAAATACCACGACTGACGACGGGATGCAACTTAGCTTCGCAGTTTAACGCAGATTCTCTTCACGCAAATTCTGACATCCGGATGATTTTACCTTGAAATGAAATCAAATACAATGTGTTAGCTTGCAAGGCACTGAGCTGGTGATAGGAAATATTATTATGACCAACCCTAAGCGTCAAAGATGATACTTTAACATCTAGAGTCTGCAGTCTTCATGAAACTATACTATATTGCAATGGTGCACTTTCTCCATGTAAGAAAGTCTTAAACAAAACATGATGTTTCACGACTGAGAGATTCCTACATATTTGTGCAATTGTGGTTCGGGTTCGGTATTTCATTAGATGTTAATGAATACTATCAACAACTCTAAAAATTCTTGCAAGTACTTACTTTAGTTCGTTAGTTTCGTACAATTAGTCAAAACGCAAAGAAAAATGCATGATCTTAATGAAAGTCAGTAATGAAACTCACCGAAAGCCAGGTCGCCGACGTACAATAGGTATTTGTAAACGTAGTAGAAGAGATGTATACTTGTGTTTGAACTCCACCGAGATGCGCATAAAATTAAACAACTACGACCATGCACTTTTACAAGAAGGACTCAATGCCAGAACAAAGTTAATGTTAAGGTCAATTTTTGTCTATACGTAACATTCAACATTCGCTATCTCACAAAAGTCACAAACTCACAAAATCCCTTTTGCCCAGATGTATGCATTCACTACTGCATTCTAGCATTCTACTCTGTTAATACCTGCTTTGCAATTCCGGTTGGTAACATGAAATCATATCATGATATCACCAGTAGTATATGAAACATCTGCGCAACAACAAGATACTGTACGCGGGTTACCAGTTACCATACTTGCAAGGTATATATTGTAATTTAGCAATCAGACAGGATCAAGACTAATCAAGTGACTAAGCACATACAATAAAGTACAAATAAATAAAACCTACAAACCTGTATCAGTATGAAGAGGCAGGAATGAGCACGGGGAAATCAACTAATCAAGGTATGTGAAGAGGGGAAGGTAGATTTAACCTAGCAAACTACTTTTAGCTTTTATCGAACTGGTATCAGGTTGTCCAACAATTCCAAATTTTTCTGGGGCGTTCCTCAACTCTCTTTCTCTACAAGTATGCTTTTAAGTCTTTTTTTGCAATCTCGTAATGTGCAATCTGAGAAACCTTGGCAAGTTTCGCAATTTGAAAGACAAAAAGGATACGAAAAATGTGAAGAAAAAATTTGACCGAAGCAGTTTAGAAGAACGACATTGCCACATACGACGCCACCACGAAATACAACCAGCCAGCTACATGAAATTCTTATATATATATACAGAAAGATTCAAATATATCCTAATTGTTTGGTATAAAAATCTACGTACACATTACAACCACTTACATTATTCCCAGCAACAGATTTCCGCTCGTATTTCTTCTCAACGAAGTTTGGAAATGCGCGACATGCCATGCGAACTGAGAAAATGCAATATGTAATGCAACGCAGTAATTGAATGGAAACGAGAAAGAGAAAAGACATGGATCACAAAACACTAAGTAAATGTAAATGGAGATATCAGGAAAAGTTTACCCAGTCAAAATCGCAGGATCGTAACCGATGCGAATGTACCATGATACAAAAAATCTGATTTAAGCATACATTCATGCAGCAACAAGGATACTGATAACTTCCGACTAACTGAAGAGAAAAACATGAATGTTGTATATTGAAAAAACTAAAACGACTATAACATGTAATATTGATACTGAATATTTCTACAACTACGATGTGTGATGTAATCGTAATATTTCCTCTAAGGCATATCAATGGCTGTGTCAGGCAGTATAGTACCCCCACTACGGCAGGTTTCAGTGTTAAGCGCTGCCAACAAAATGCACAACAGGAAGAGTCTTACTCCAAATCTATTATCATCTTCTCAGAATGAAAACCTAGAGCTCATCTCCAAAAAATACAAGATGAAATGAAACAAGAAAGTGCATTGCCTTCGCTGATGGTTCGTTCTTCCGTTTACACGTTCTCTAATATGCCATTATCCCATACAGTATTTCATACTTTACGTACGCTTTACTTACTCTGGCATTTATGAATGTATGAATAGGCAAAAAAAAATATCAGTGTAACGACTACCGGCTCAGTGATGCTTTCCTGTGTAGTTACTATGAACGAGAAGTAGTGAAGTAATACTGATTCACTGACAGACGAGATAGTGCTCATTGCTCATGCGAGTAAAGTGCATTGGTGTACAAGTTGTGAGTTGATGGGGAGAATGCGAATGAATGTCGAAAATCCTGAGTTAGTCAGTTTTAGATGCGATTTCGTTTCTTTAAGTTAGCCAAATAACATGTACTGGTTTAACATGCATCGAAGCATCGAACTCTATTCTATTGATATTTCGACTAGATAGTACATGAGTAGGTATGAAAGAATGAGAACTTTAAAATTTCATATGAATTTTATCAAATTACTTGATCCCGAATCATCATCCAGGCGAGAGTTTCAGGGTAAACTACAAAAACTTCAATCCGCTATGCAGAAATGAACGCATTTATGTACTCTTGTAGTCCTATATTAGCTTTGTCATAATCTTTGCCAATTTATGCGGTTGAAATGTAAAATGTTACATACTATAGAATTTTAGATTTTATCTGTGGTTTTGTTTGTACCTAATTGCCTGTAAATAATGGCAATAGCGCATGCATGTTGAGTTGTGCATAGGTATCCGATATCTGAGAAGTTTTATTGCAGCCAAAGCCAATATAAACATCATCATTTACAATTTCTAAGATAGTGTCAAGTTAATTAAAGAATATTATAAACCAAAGAGCAAGCAAAAATATACCATTGCCAATTGTTTCACGCCAAGGTTCGCAACATCAACGTATATACCAAAGCTCCATAGCATACGTGCCTAACACAGTAAGTTTATTTGGCTACATGGAATTTAAATTTAAATTAACGGAACTAGCAAGCATGACCAAAATTACTTTCGGTCTGAATCTACACGTTTAAATGGACAGACAATGAAACTTTTACGGGCGCATCTGATTGCATTACAGCATTATTGCATTAAGCGGTAGAGTGTATGGTCTGTAGGTAGAATGAATTAGATTATAGAGATTGTACCCGCAAAGATACAGCAGCACAGAATTCTGCACTTTGTAATGATAAGAATGATGCGTATATTTAAGTGGTATGACTTTCGGTAGATGTTTCAACGTACACCACACCGAACTTAAGTGTTGCAAGCCTCATAAATGGAAATCGTTAAATGATCGTCTCTCACCATCACATTGATCACATACTATTTCTCAGATATTAGAAAATCGGGTTTTCTGATGAACATACTAGAATGGCAAAATGAAGTATCAATAAAATGCTTAACCGCCAGTATAAAATCTAAATAGCACCAGGAACTCATGAGTACTGGTACCTTGCATTTTTCCTTATTACGAGCTTGGCTCTTATTTTCATAATTATTTAGTATCAATCAACGCTGACGCTGACAGGGGCTAGGGAGAGAACAGCGCATCATAAGGTCATGACATTTACCTCGAGGAACAAAGTTATATATACACTTGATTTACAGTTAAATTAAATTCAAAAATCTACCTAAACTCTCTAAACCGGTGCAGCAATGCAACAAAGACGAAATGTATATGAAAATGTTCATGAGCTCTTGTTCCTTCCTTCCTTGATTAGGGTTATGATTTATGATTACAGTTTACTTTTGAGGAAATGATTTTACTTCTTACTGATCAAGCTTTCGGCTATTCCGTATTGGATCGTTCACGTACTCACTATTCAAACTACCTATATGAACACAAGAAAGATATTTTCGATAATCTTTTCCGCACACGGCACACCCTCAACTAAAAGAATGTCACGTTCAAAAACATGGGGATCTTGAATGAATGCAGACACTATCACGCAATAAAAATCCTCGAAAAGTAGACAATCTAATCTAACCCAATTTGCAAATTATGATTTCTTATAATATATATGCAGTTTACTTACTTGTTTTCTCAATTTGTGAAGCGGCATCAGCTAGGCTAATTAAGGGGATGACTGTATCCACTTGCTGTTCCAGAATAAGACAATGATATTCTAACAACAACACACAATAATGGTAGAATATTTTTCTATTCTTCCAATCCACTAACAACACTATATTCCAGAATCCAGAAGAGCACACAGGTCCAGTTAATCCAGTGAATCTTATTAAAGTGTTTGAAGATAACCTTGTAAGGTATAATGCTCCGAGCAGAATGTTTTGGCTTTGGCAGTTCGGCGATCAGAAACAATGTCGTAGGTTTCCTCGCCTTCAAACTATGGTAGTGTGTGTATTATGAACCGGACTGAATCAAATAGAATGAGTATGCACAGCGTAATATGTATATGCGTATTATGTACGTTTATGTTTTCAAAACACCTTTAACTCTGACTTGCACAAGTGTGCATATGTACATATATATTAAGACTATGGTGTGCAGTACTGCAGTGTTCATGGTGTCATTTTCATACGTGTGTGCAACTTGTATTCTTGTAGTATACCATATACTTCTTGTGCATGCATTGTGTAAAGTGTGCAACACTTATGCAATGAGATGAGATCCGCCGGATGGAAGGCTAAAGACTCTATACTTCTGCATACATATATACAGATACTTAGGTTAGGTATGTAATGATAGTGAAATTTCTAAAATACAAGTGCAGCAGAGTGGAGTCGGCGGCAGCTATACGCAGTTAAATTCAGTTAATACCATTGAGCTATTGTATTTTCTGCATACATATATACAGATACTTAGGTTAGGTATGTAATGATAGTGAAATTTCTAAAATACAAGTGCAGCAGAGTGGAGTCGGCGGCAGCTATACGCAGTTAAATTCAGTTAATACTATTGAGCTATTGTATTCATCACATCAGAAGAAGCATTCTCGTACAACACAGCTAAAGTTTGAACGATTCAGTGCTAGCTAATTCTAAACATTTTGATGAGCACATTTGCTAAAACTGATACACATGTAAATGTGCAAATGCTAACAAATTGTATAAGATTAAATTATGATAATTCTGGTAGATTGTAAAAGCGGATTTTCGGGATGCATGAAAAGGTCATAGTCAATTGTCATCATCAACATGGAGCTGAATATAATATGTAGCAGCATGTGAATGTGATACTTACTTAGGTACAATAATACAATTTTATAGATTGGAAGTTCATGTACATGCTTCACACAAAACAAAACCAAAAATACATATTACACCTTACACACTACGCTACTGTCTATAATGCATAACCTTGCGCTGCGCTATCGCCTTCAATGAAGGCTTCACTTCACAACTTCACTCACACAATAATAATACCCCACGCGCAGTCAGAGTCTTCACTTCACTCCATATTATGCATCCAACAAGACCAAATTCTGCACATTGAAAAGTGCATTGGATATATTGATATTGAGTGAATACCTATACTTACTTACTGAACTGATGCTTACATGCATAGGAAGAATACGAAGTAGAGCTAGAGTTTTTTTTGTGCGTTCTTGTTCTTGTGTTAGGAAGAATACGAAGTAGAGCTAGAGCTTTTTTTGTGCGTTCTTGTTCTTGTGTGGTACGCTAATGTTTACTTTTTCCTACATAAAAAGTCCTCCTGCCTACTTCTAAATCACTAATAAAATTCACAATTTCACATGATGCGCCAGATGAGATTGATGAACACAGAGTGTGTTAATAATAATAACACAAAATATAATAATATTACATTTACAAAAGGACAAAAAAGGATAAACCACTACTGCACCACTTGACTGTGTCGGTCGACATTTGACTTTAATATTTGTCCAGTTATTTCTTCTCCTTGTCCATAAGAATTACGTAGTCCAACCAAAACAAAGTCGAACATTAAATTTTTTTTGCTTCGTGTGCGAGCAAACTGGAAACCAAGTCACAAGTGTGGTCATTTATTAAAACAGCTGAAAAAATATCTTGAGGAATTAACAAAAGCGGTACTGGAAGTGAAAGCACTCAACGGACTTTTGACTTTGTGATTTTTGAAACGGAACCAAAGGATTTGTATTATTATTATTATTTAGACTGATTGAGTTAAGTGGGCTGGGCTGAATGGAGAAATTTTAACTGGCAGCTAGCTGGTAAGTTTGTGCTAGTATTGATTATTATGCATTAAATTAAATTGGAGTCCTTAAATCGTTAAATCCGCTGCTTGATGTGTGGATTTAAGGTGGTTGTTTAATTAAACTTTAATTTTTTATTCTTGTAAACATTCTATACAATATAAACTAATTTTCTTGTATTTTTAGTCATTATTAGTCGTGCAGAAGACAGGACAGAAACCTAGTTTCGTGCAACGCTTGGAAATCCGAATTCCTCCTGGCTGCTTATTGTGTATGATCAATTGTCAACGACGGTTATATACGCTCGGAACTTGAAACCCTTCCTTCAGAAATGTCTGGGAGCACGAGCACTGACGCGAAAACGTCTGCAAAAGACGACATGGCAGCGTCAAAGGAGAAGTGGATGGAGAAAATTGAAGCAGTTCAGATTCCACGATCGGAAATTAATAAATTGATAATGAACTATTTGGTCACCGAAGGCTTTAAAGATGCTGCAGAGAAGTTTCAGCTGGAGTCTGGAACGGAACCGGGAGTTGACTTAACTACATTAGACCATCGGATAAAAATTTTAGAATCTATACAAGAAGGAAGAATACAAGAGGCTGTGCAAATGATCAACTCTTTCCAACCACAGCTACTGGATGACAACAGATACTTATTCTTTCATCTGCAGCAGCAACATCTAATAGAACTGATAAGACAAAAGAATATAGATGGAGCTTTAAAATTTGCACAAGAACATTTAGCAGACCAAGGGGAAGAAAATTCGCATGTATTGGAAGAACTAGAAAGGTAAATCAATATTCAATGGAGTTTACAATATTACTTCTTTCTGTATTTTATTCATAATTATGTATTTGTTCCTAAAATGTGCCTTTTGTTTTGTGTTGCAGAACACTGGCGCTGCTTGCGTTTGAGGATCCTGAGAATTCCCCATTCGGTGATCTGTTAGCTTTATCACATCGTCAGAAAGTTGCAAGTGAATTCAACATAGCTTTCCTATCCCAGGATTACCAAGACTCGTCTGTATCGAAACTTGCGTTCCTCCTCAAATTCATACTTTGGGCGCAGGAAGAAATGGATAAAAAGAAACTCAAATATCCAAAAATGGGTGATTTAGCGACGGCGTCGATTGAAGATCCAAAATAATAAATGAAACACGCTGTACAGTTTTCTTGTGTTAGAGAATACTTTGGTACTTGTAATTTGTATATTGTTCTAATCTTTAGAATATAGTGAGATAATTGAATTCGCAGCAAAATTGCATGGTGCGTTCATGCAACTCAAACTCAGTCTTGCTATATAAAGTTAAAGATAACTAATATGGATATAATAAAATTTACTGTTTACCTACGTGCAAATCCTCGTACTAGTATACTACGTCACTAGTGTATCTTACCATTAGTCACTAAACTAACATGTCAATCTAATAAGTTACTGCATAAGATTACATCAGCGTAACAAAAGGTTTGTATTTTCGGTAAATGTATCTAAACTAAACTATTAATAACCGTATAAGTCGAAAGCTTGTCTCAGCTATTACTATTTTCGCTGTAGGAAAGATGAAAAAAATGCAAACGTTTTGTTGGATAAACGGTAAAATATTCCGAGAAAATCTATGTGACGTTCCATACCCAAGTCATTCGTCGAGTATGATTTCTATCTGAAGCATGACTTACTTCAACTTCAGCTCTCTTTTGTAGCAAAAGAGAGCACCAAAGGTAACACCAAAACTACGAACCATAAAATTAGTAAATCTTATGTGCTCAATTTTTTAAATTAGATTGTTTATCCATCATCATTCATCCACATAAATCCAATCAATTAAGCAATTGTATGACAATGAAACGAAAAGAAGAGTGACGTGTCTACGTGAGTGACATTTCATGTGACAACATAGTTACAGTTTCAGGCAGACGTGACTAAAGCATTCACTCACATCAGCGATAGCCATCTATTGTCCGTATGACTTTAGAAGATCATTGGTCCGATTGGTTGTAGTCATAATAGTCATAGCATGATGTATGTCTGCAGACATTTAAACTCAATTAGAAAAGATTAAAATACCAAAATGCGTCACTATGTCTAAACCATTTTAGTTAAGATTTGGAGTGCATGCAAAATAAAAGTATGGATAACGCTGTGCATATGATGGATATAACAACTGGGATGTGTTGCGTGCATTTTCTATTTCTTCTCATTAATCCCGTGGTCTTTCTTATACTGACCCTCATCGCACGCTTGAATTCAGCATTTTCGATTTCTTTGTGCTTTGAATTAAGGTTAGCCTTTTGCATGGGGTTTAGACATTCAAAATGCGTTCATGTAAAAGGTCTCCTACTACTGCTGCAAAGTTTTGATTTGGATGAGTGAGCTTCAGTTGTGTCTCACTTTTACCGTTATATTGTACATTTTGTGCAGTTTACACACTCCCAGAAGTATAAAAATGCATGCTTGACTAAAGATACAAATTTAGATAAATTCTTGTTGCGCATCTTGGGTGTAGGTTACATATAAGAAGGTCTAATGAAAGGGAAAAGGGCTGTAATATTCCACTGCAAAGAAATAGTCTGTCTGTATTAATAATAGAAGCAGAAGCTCAAAAGCTAACAAAGTCCAAGCAACCCTTTCATCAGTGTTGTATACTCTCATTCACAATCAGTCGTTAGCCCACAGGTTAATATCAATGGTGTATGCTGTGAAGTCTCTATATAGCTGTATTTGTTGGTTGGTTGGTACATAATATGGTAAGCTACTTTACAGCACTTTGTCAGGCAGAGCACAAATGTGTCTAGGTATATTACCCGTACGAGTAAGTCAAGCATTGCTTGTCAAATACAGCGATGCAAATATGTTGATAGGATATATTACATTTAAGCATTACTCACAGAACAAATAAAGCAAAGTCTACCGTCTACCGCAGAAATCACGTTTACAGAATGAGCTGCAAATGAATTTTTGTTGGCTAAATGTGTAATTCATATATAATATACCCAATGTACACAGCTCCTATTACGGATTCAGTTGAATAGAACAGTAACAGATAACATTTTGTCTTATAAAATTCTGTGTGCATTAATATCAAGCAGTAAACCCTCTGCGTGATCCTTTGAACATATCAGCAGCAGAAGAGGGCAAGTTAACGTGAACACTGAACGCTATGACGTTTCATTTAGTAGTAAAGACAGTAGTAGTATCACATTCGTTATCCTTTACTGCTATACAACAAAAATACTCTAACTTCATTACAAACAACCTTTTATCATTATTAGCATCTTGTGTACTAGATTGATCTACTACAAAACGCTATTTTAACAGTTGTACTCATGACTTTGGCAAAACATCAACCATAGCAGTTAGCCTGTAGTAGCACACATTAAAGTATAAAAGATTTTAGTCAATACAACAAGAGGTAGTAGTACGGATATTTTTCAGTTTGTGGTAAAATTGTTTCGAAAGGATTTGCCAACATTTTATTTGCAGCTCCTTTTTTCAACCTTTGAATTCACGTTTTACTTACAACACGACGCGACGACGTAAAAAAACCATTAAAAGATTCGCACACGCAAAATCAAACGCGTACTTTTAATGCAAGAAAATAGATATATATAGACACATTTACAATTAGTACTTTCTGATTGTTTTGTCATTTACCACAAATTCTCCGAGTGCATACATCATTTATTAGGGGTTCAATTATAGGCATCTCAAATTTTAGTGATAGTCTTCTTCTCCACAAAAAAAGTGAATAACTTTACAGGAAAATCCCTTGCTCAAAAGTTGTGCTTGTCTACGACACATGCATAATA
>JAANSN010001011.1:0-40284 GCA_036850665.1 Dicranocentrus wangi | reverse complement strand
CCATTTGCAATGCAAAGGAGTCCATTGAGAAAGGCAGCAGAGTCGGACGCATTTTCGCGAAAAGTTAGTGAAGAAGTAGCAAAGACGGCAGCAATAAAGGAAAAATGTCCACATAAAATACTCATTGCCAATGAGTCGTCGGATTTCCAGGCCGCCCACGCATTGCTCCCTTAGACGAAGCCACCAGTGGCCATAACCCCAGCCCAGAGTTTGGTTTGGGAACAACTGTGTGGCAAAATCAGCTCGTATTTGCTCCCGTTCCATACAACAGGGCTGCCGGGGATTCGACGGGCAAGGGAGTGGCATTTTGCCAGCTCTTCGTTCAGCCCAAATTGAACTAGCATTTTGCTACAGCAACTTGTGGTATATATGGCAAGGCTTTTACGATTAGTAAATAAATTTCACTGAGAATTAGTCGATACCGGAGAGGCAACTTCGAATGTCGACAATTAATCTACTCGAATCGAATATCAAATATAATAATTTTTAATTTCTCATTTACCTAGGTTGTGGTTGTTTGTGGAGTTTAAATTGTAGACATGAAGTAAATATATGGATTTGCCACCTGGACGAGAGATTGAGTTTTCGTCCTTACTTGTATGCATGGGACAACGGATATTGACTGAAAGGGCATTGGGTGTGATGAGTGGGACAAAAAAGCTCGAATATTTTTTTCGCATTCGAACCAAACCAATATCCAAGGAGTGCAGTGCAGTGCCAGGTTAAGACCAGGGCAATTTCGGCTGGGAAACCCATTTTAATTTTTAAACCCTTTCACGTGACTTTTTCCGACCTGCCTGGAATAATGACTATTTCATTAAGGTAAATCCGAACTGAACAAAAAGTTTGCGGTTTTTTTACTAGCAGCCAAAATCGCAATAAAATAGGTTTTCAGCTAGAGAATGTGGGGATTGGTGATCATTTATTAATATCCCAGGGAAAAAACTAGACTTTTCATCGCACTAAAGAGACGTTCAAGAGAAAGTTAAATTTTTGATTTGGCAAACATTTTAATTTTTAACTCTAATCTGACCCCGCTTTCCCGATCGATTCCTTACATGCATTGCATGACGATTTAGTTCATTAAAATTTTAATTAGCTTACTCCACCACGTACGTATATATTATATCTCCTCCTGCATGTATCGCACCGTACTCGACGAGGAGGAGAACGATGAGATGTCTGGAGAACATTCTGCGTGGTCAAATCCAGGGATTTCCTGAAAGATAAAATTTGTATCAAGTGGATGACTTGACTACTAACTTGTGCAACCAAATTTATATTCTGTGCTCATGCTTATGATATGATCCACACTCTGAATAAAAGTGCACACTGGATTAGCACAGGTAGGTATGAAGTAGTAAAATACACCACACTAAGTAAGAAATGATCCAATAGGACTTTTCTCTTTACCGTCAGAATCTAGCGAAATTGGCTAATAAATTCTGATTTCGGGCTAACTGAGAAGTTTATTTTTTTATTAAACCATTGTGTCCGCTCAGCTTGCTAAGTTGAAAACTGAGCAAGCTGGATGGGTGGGAAATTACAGATAATTAACAGATATCATAACCTCTCAATCTAAGGATGAGAATTTTTTTTTGTTGGTTTTGGATTTTATTGTTTTACGCATTTCCCTCAAATGAAATCATGATAGTACTTAACTTGCCTTTTACTTACTTACATTTACCCATCTTATACCACTCTCCATACAGAATTACACAATAAGAATAAATGTGAGTTTTTCCATTTACCCTGACTTTGGATCTCATAAATTT
Source organism: Dicranocentrus wangi (assembly GCA_036850665.1). Classification (NCBI taxonomy): domain Eukaryota; kingdom Metazoa; phylum Arthropoda; class Collembola; order Entomobryomorpha; family Entomobryidae; genus Dicranocentrus; species Dicranocentrus wangi. Next base: position 38,509 of record JAANSN010001011.1, on the reverse strand, counting down.
AATATACCCAAAAGCAAGTAATTAATGCGACCACGAACCACTGCAACCTACTCGCTCCGATGATGGACAAATGAAATGACTATTCTGCGTCACAAATGCATGCTCAGCAAAAAAGCATCATTCAAAGAGTAGGTAAGTAAGGAAGCACAATTCTAGTGAGATTGAGAACCCAACTAGTTCTTCCACCTTCCATATACTATGTTATTACGATATTATTAGCATGTTGGGATTTTCGTATAGAGCCTATGCGTATATAAATCTTCTAGGTACTTGTTCCTCTGGGAAAATCCCTGTCGAGTTTTTTTACTCAAGTTAACGAATAACGCCCAATAATACGCAATTCTGGTAACTCAAAGTTTCTCTATTGAACGCATTTCACAGCAGCAAAACATTTCATTTAATATAGATGTCTGTTTTCGAGATAGGTATGTATGGTGTTATGCTTTGTTGACCTACCTTACAACAATACACGAAAGGAATAGATTTTTAAATTTTCTCAAGCTAGCTCACACACCAGAATTAAGTTCCTTGGGTAAACTTCCCGACAACATTTCCAACCATAGTTTCCAACCATCATGAAGCAAAACAGAGGAAGCAAGACTAGTAAAGTTTTATTGAAGGTGATAGCTCTGGACTCGGTCGATAATTCGGATTTATGGCTTTGTCCATTTGGATTCTCCCAACCTCTCTTCCTAAATGAAAGGGTCTTTGCTCTGCTCAGTGTAACTTCGATACCACCATTGACGATTTAATGGTGAAAAGGGTAGTAATGAGCCAAAAGTCATTCATTCCAGTTTCGGTGGAGGAGTTGGTCGTGTTTCTAAACTCAGCAAAAAATATTTCTGTAAAAATATATAGTTAGTGAAGTGTATGCTTTGCGGGTGAGACTCAGTCATGGAAACAATTCCCTTCGTCCCCATGGCAGTGCTGAAGGAGCTCTGCTATTTCATCTTATTCTTGCTTTTTCTGCCATGGAAGCTAATTGTCGTGTTGGGCGTGAAGGTATTCAAGCCAGATTTTGGACAACTTGTAAACTACACGGGAACCATCGTCACACTTTCAGACGTCTCGGACCCGGACCAAGGCGGCAAGCTGTCCATCTGCTGTTATCTCCGTCTGAGCGGAAAGGAGCTGTCTCTGAAGGATTTGCTGCTCCTCTTTGAAGAAAATGTGTTGGAGGGCAGACTTCCCTGTGGCAAGCTTCGCTATCCGGAGCTGAGGCAGCGTATCGTCAATTTTGGTGGCTACCAGTTTTGGAGAGACGACGCCTGTTTCAGAGGCGAGAACCACGTGACCGAGAGAGCCTACCATGGGGGGATTATTCCCTCCCAACAGGAGTTACTCGAGGAGATGCTTAACCTTCCATTTCGTCAAGGGCGAAGCCCTTGGGAGTCTCTTCTCTTGAAAAGCGAAGGCAGAGGAGGAGGGGGGAAAGGGAGTTGCGTGCTTCCTATTAAGAATGGCTCATGTCATGGCAGACGCAAGGTCGTTGGTGAAACTAGTCGTGGAAGCGCTCGGGGGGCAGGAGTTGACAACTGCAAAATCAACATTTCAAACGTTGTCCAGAACAAGAGATGCCCTTGATAGATTTCTATTGTACAGCCTCCTCCCCTTGCGCACCATCCGCTTGTTCGTGAGAGCTGCTGTGGCTAAACGACAGTCTCAGCATCATCCCTGGAGGATTGCAGATATTTCTGGAGGCCGATATTCATTTATCGTAGGCTCCACAGGAAAGCTGTCGTTGGGGGAAGTGAAGCAGATTGGCCGTCGGACTGGGACAGACAACACCTCCGCCGTCATTATGGCCATCCTCGCCGGAGCCATTCGTCGGTTCGACAAGAGAGCTGCAGACTTTGAAGGAGGGTTCCCTGCGGGATGGGTGTTCCCCAAGCCGAATCATCCCCCAACTCTCACAAACCATTTACTCGCCGGAGTTCCCTTTCTCCCAACGGACGTGGAGGAGCGGGCCCAGCGGTTGAGACAATGCGGGCAAGTCTATCGTCAATCCCGATTTTCCCATATGGGGCGCGTAATCGATCTCGGAAATTTCCTCATCTCGGCCGTGGTCACCCCAGTCCTCGCCCCCTTTTCTCGAGAGGGGAACGTTGTGCCACTTGGGGTCACAAATATAGCGGGACACTTGGAATCATTGTGGATTGGTGGAAGGGAATGCACAGACTTTAACTTCTGCGTTAATCTTCAGAGGAGTTCGATGGGTAAACAAACGTGTTACTAAAATAAAATTTAAAATAAAATAATGGTAATTTCTTCACATTGCTTTCTTCTTCCAAATAAAATTCGAGCATTGTCTCTTTCAAATGTTTTTAGGGCTCATGTTCGTCGTATTCAGCTATAAGGACAGTGTCCAAATCAATGTTGTTGCAAAATCCAGTATTTTGAGCGCCACCGCCCTGAGTAGACTAGTCAAGTCTGTGGAGCTGGAAACAGCGGAGTTAACTAATGAAGTTGGAAATGAACCTGTTTTGACGGATTTGACGTGTGAAAAAATAGTATAAATTTAGGATTTGAGGATTGAAATTAGAAAACAGGAGCTACTACGAGTCATACATATTACATATTATAGTCACAATATTTTAGAGATGTTTGTCATGAACGAAGGAATGACTCATGTGTGGCGGAATCCAATTTTGGCTTTTATACACAATATTACTTTCTTTTGTTTTTTTTTTGTAAATTTACATTTACAAATCTTGATTAAGTTACTACTCAAAGCCTGCGATTTGTAAGTAACTCCTTTGATAAGTAATTTGGTGATGCTTTATTGAAAATTAAAATTTTTAATTTAAAAAAAAACGACGGGATTTTATTTTTCCATGTAAATGCGTAAGGAGGTAGGAGTGATAAAAATTTACGTATTAGTTTCGTTTGAAATAATTTTAACAATTGTGCGAGAGCCTGTCTCCTTGCATTTCAGCATGCTCTCAAACATGAAACTTGTTAAGCCTAGCGCAAGTCCAACAAGGAGGAGGATAAATATTACCAAAATATTTCCTTCTAGATTGGATTTTGTGAGTGGGACTGGCATTAGCTTTCGTTCGAATGAGTGTCTCCACTCAAATAAATGCTGCCACCAGGTCCAAACGCCAGATTCCTGAACGGCCCTAAGCCGCATGAGCAGAAATGGAGAGAGTAAACCATCAAATATAAATTGTACATATATTCGATCACCAATTACCTCGCTACCCACGTAGCTTTCAAAATTCTGCAACTTCCTAGCTCGACCTAAATATTCGTATGCCTCCTTTGCAGATAAGACAAGCGCCGCCATGTCGCACTTGATGAATGCCTCCCACAACAATTTCTGCTGCACTTCCCTAAACCTGTTTAGCTCCAGATAAATTTCATCTGCACTCCAACTCAATCGATGCTCGATAATTGCCTTTGTTAAGTTACCAACTTCATATATAATTCCTTGATGGGGCATTATCGAGTCGTACAATTTTACCTGCGCCGAGTAGATCGCTGACGTCATGTTCCAAAGTTGGGGTTGCTTCCAAATCCGGCGGAATGGAAAGTGCATGCTTGAATAAATGATCAAAACACTAGTCTCCCAGTGATGCGGACTATGAAGTGTGACATTAAATCCAGTCTTCTGTCTCTCTGCGAAGCCTTTAAAGTAGGTGAACAGGATTTGTGAAATTTCCGAATATACTTTAAATTTGTCATTGAGAAGCTGTTGCACCTTGTCGTAAGGAATAGGGCTTCTTCCCGAAACCATGGCGTCAATGTTTGTTCCTTTGTAGGCGTTGCTCAGGACAACGGAGACGAGGAGGAGTGTGCCTAGTGGGTATAGGAGCACCTTTCTCTTTACCCTTTCTCCTGAGTAATCCCCTGCCACTAGAAATGTTTGGGCCACAGCCAGGATTTCTCTCGGGAAGGAAGTGACTTCTCCTAAAGTTCCTTTCATCACGGCAACAATTGCTGCTGAGGCTACAAGCGTGAGCATCCAGCAATATTTGTCGTAGATGGAAACCAACTGGATGAAGGCCAGCGGGGTTAGTCTGGCTCTCCCGCAACTCACAAATCTCAACGATTCCTGCTTAGTCTCCACTGCAAGAGGGTAATTACTAAAATATGCGTCACCCAATTCTAATTCGGTTACACCAAACTGGGGCTCAACTGTTCGCGGTCTCAACACACCATTCCGACATATGAGTTGAGTTGATGAATCAGCATAGTAATCAGTGTAGTTCCTCAGGATGGATTTGAAAACCGTCATGAATACTCTGACTAGGTTTGTTTCACTCAAAATGGCTGACGGAGGCTCGCCGTTTGGAAAACAACCTCCTCCGATCCTGGCGATGGTGCCATGTTTGCTTGATGTAGAGAAAATCTTCCATGCGGTGCGCTCATTCTTGTGATGGTGACTTAAACTTTCTAAGAGTTGTCCTATCTTCGCCTGTGTGGTCGTTGACGATACCTCTATGACATTTACAATATCTCCTTCCGCACAGTCTAGACATGTCTGCAGGACCCCTATTTTTGCAGACGATACAACTAAAGGGTCTGCTCTACTGCGGTAACTTTTGAAAAGGACGAATTCCACGTAATAGGATATTGTTATTTGCGGGGGTGGCAACGGCCTATGATAATAGTCAGCCCTCCCCGCACGTGCCGCCCAGTCGCTAAGGTATCCATTTTGAAGGCACTTTTCGGCGCTGTCCGCATCCAAAATGAAACCGTGAAACAGGGGCATCCTTGACGGGAGCTCCTTGCTTGTGTTGTACATATAACGATGGGCATGTTCCCAAATTTCCAAAGGATAGCTCATCCCACTGAAGAAAACGTAAGTTTCTCTGTTATATCCTATTATTGCTGGAAGGCTAAGAAGATATTCAGGAGGGAAAATTCCCACGGTCAATTGACATTTCCAAGGTTTTGTATTCCACGCAAAGTTATCTAAGTATATTTGAGAGTAAAGTCCGTCGCTTCTAAAATACTTTTGGCTTAGTGACATTAGCTGGACTGGGGACTCTGCTGAAATGTTTACAAGTTGTTTCCAGCCCCCCATCCACATCATGAGTTCGGGAAGCGGACCAATTCCTCTAAACCACCTACTTTTCACCAAAACGGGCTCCACTTTCCGAAGAATTATTGGAAGTTCTGAAGACGTGAAGGAAACACCCTGGAAATTGGTGACGTGCAGAAGGCATTCGGAAAAAAGGCTGAAAATGCTGTCGAGATTGGGAAGGTCTGGATAGGATTTTGGCGGAGGGATTTCTTCGGTGTATTGCTTCAATACCCAGCTAGGCAGTGTCTTTGCCACCTTGGACAAATTGAAAAGTTGAGGGAGGGAGCCAAATACAAGCTCCACATTGCGAGCTTTTCCACGTCTGTCATCTAGTTTGTGTAGAATGCGTCCTTGACAATGAACAAGCAGAATATGTAGAAGTAGTAGTAGCAGTAATCTAGTATACACTGTTGGCGCCATTCTGGTTGATTCCGTCTCTGAAGAAACGAACAGATAATGCCTTTTTTGTTTCTCTTGCAAATTATAGCAAAATGTGTTTAGTGATGAGTAATAATTTATCCAACAACTCCCCCCAACAAAATACAATAATTTGAGTAGGTCAAGCAAAACACTGAGGGAGTTAAATTAATTGTAATGATTCATTATTACATTACGACTTCCAGGAATTCCGCACTCGGCTCGGCTACACACGTAGGAGCAATGTATATTCTCCCCCATTTTCCATTTAATATTTTGTTCAAGTGTTTGGATGTAATTTCTAATAACTTTTGCTTCTGGATAAAATCGAGATTCCCAAAATTAGACAAATTATAATACTATCTCAAACGCTCTACTGATTTTGGCTTGTTCAGCTAAAACTGCTTCCAAAATTAAAAAATATGACGAACTGAATAACATGGACTAGTAGTTTTCAGACACAATTTCAAAATTTTGTTTCAATTCTTAATTCACGTCAATAATGAAAGAATTTCAAAAAAAGTGTGAGCACTTAGTCGACCTTAACACTCCAGCGAGTAAGCCCCACGTCATCAGTTTGCACACTTATTAGTAATCAGTTACTGGGCAAATTTGAAATCGAAGAAACACGGAAGCGGGTTTGTCGATTGTCAATCAGGAAGATTGACAGTTTATTGCCACTAATTCACACAAGGAATATTTTCTCAAATCAGTTTTGTCGGATGGCTAATTATGTAGCTAACCTGACAAAAGGTTTGTTGTATAAAACCAAACACAAAGCACCTTCCCAATGTGGTTGAATTACGCAGACGTCGTGTAACGAAGGGCAATTATAAAATAATAAAACACACTAGGTAAGGTGAGCATTAGTTCATCCCCCTGAACAATTCAGTGCTTCTTTTGTTTATAATCCCACACCAATCAATTGGACTTACAACTTAATCGTTTTCCAAAAACTGCAGTGTATCTTTAGTCATAGTGGCTGGAAATGTTGCTCAGAATATATTCACAATACTTGAGCATGATTGATTGGTAATAATAACAAAACTAATACTTGCCAACGTTAAGTTAAGGACGGCAGGTTAAAATTTAATTAGATAGGTAATAATGTTTTAGATATATACATCGATTAGCTCCAACGTGTCACTTTTGATATTCCTTACAATAATGACATTGAGCAGCACCTCCACCTTATCTTTAAACACGGCTTGAATAATAAATTTATTCACCATGGCCCAACTATAGCCCAACATTAGGGTAATTAGTTGTTGGTTTTTTGGGTAACCTATTGTATTCTCTAGTATTTTATTCGCTTGTGAAGAAGCTACCAGGGAGCGGGTATTTCGCAATACGTCCACTTAAAAATTCTTTTGTATTGAGTTTAGACGAATAAAAGCACACTGTCTATCGACCGCAATTTTTGCCTGCTGGCTATTCCTCAATTGGAATTGAGCATTTACCTGGATAAAATAATCCGGTCTATTTTTCGATTTCGTTAGTTGTTTTATTTTATTTTTTTACTACAAAGTTAGAATGTTTAAGACCAAACAACTGAGCACTGACGATGAGGTTAATCAGTTGATTAAAAAAATGTGCGGATGTTATATGTTTCATATATTTTCTGAAATAAAAAGTAACAACTTAAACCATTCACTCCAACCTTCTCCAAAGAGAATGTCAAATGTCACATAGCCTCACAATCAGAATTGTAATGTCTTGTGCTGATTATTAGCTTGAAAACACTCGTCAGGTCTACTTCAAGGACGCTGCGCTGACTCACAATTTAATTTATTTAACGCTAAAATTAAACGTAAACTTACACTTTCTAGCTTGTTGACTGACACAATCAGTGCACCAAATTCACATGTGCACCGCGTCTCAAGTCTCGGGAATTGCTATAATCACGTTTATATTCTAGAAGAAATCACTTGCGAGCACTAATTGTAGCAAAAGGGTGATGGTGAAATTAAATTCACGATGTATTGAGTACTTTTAGCGTTCTGCAGTAAAAATCCTGAAACCTTGCTTACATTCAAAATTGAACAGTATTATTTATGTTATCTTCGTCAGCAAAATAATTTGTAGGAAATCGTGTAAAACAAATTATACTTTACGATACAACGAGCAAAACACGCTGATGAACACAACTGGAAAACTGGAGACATTTTCGGATCGAAATGGTAAAAGACGAGGAGAGAAACGGCGACTGTCAATCACTTATTTGAGTGACTGTCAGGGACCATATTATATTACGTCTTCAGGACATTTCGTGAATCCTTCCGAGGCGTGGTTAATAAAATAGGTCGCAGTGTATGTCCTCCCCAATTATCCATGGAACATACTATTATTTCCTAATTGACCACTGCACTTTGGTAGCCTTAAATTGAAAATATACTTATGTGTACTAGACTTAGCCAGTCAGTCAGACTTTCGATCTCCTCGCGAATCCTCCTCTCCTTCAATCTCACTTGAAAGAGCGTGTGTACAGAGTAGGCCAATTCACTCCACATCGGTGAACTGAAGGAGAGAATTCGCGAGGAGATCGAAGGGATACGGCAGTAAATGTTAGAAAATGTTGCTACAAGTTTCGGAGAAGAAAGGCTGCAAAAGTACATTGAGGAAAACGGCGGCCATTTAAGGGATGTATTTTTTTAAAAATTAATTTAAATTAGTATATAATAAACCCCAAAGCTTCTTCTTTAATATGTATATATCATATAACTTGTTTATGGAAAAATAAAAAAGAAGTGTAATTTTTTAAAAATATTTAAGTACGGGGCGGACCCTTTATAGCCCCCATGATACGTGTAAACACGTGTATTTAGTCAGGGACAAAGAAGAATAGTAGTATTCAATTTTTAACAAATGATTGAAACTAATCTGCCTAATTTGTAATCTTCAATGAAGGGACCTTCCTGCCTATAGACAATAGATAGGCTTCCTCCTGTTGTGCTCATTTTTTTATTTTGCTCGGAAAATATCATATAGAAAGCACCACCTTATTGCGCTCATGGAAATGGAAGACCTTGTAAGTACACTTTTCACAAAAATCGTAATTAGAGAACACAAGAAATGATGAACATTGAAAAACAACAACTGTCAGATTAAGTAACACGACAAGAGCGGTTTACATTCCATGACTCGCAGAGTTTTATGTGTGTGTGGTGCTCGGTGATGTTCTGTGTTTGTATTAAAAGTCTAAATTTAACGAAGAATTTAGCATTTCTCACACTTCCCACAAGGCCGCAAAACCACAAAATTCTCACAATCAATAATGTAGAAACAAATGTTCGATATTATATTTTTGAATGTAGGGTTTGTGTGACGTTCACACAATACGCCATCCGCATTCTCCGCAAATGAGGCTCACAATGTCATTGTCATTTAGCATGTTTTTGTAATTTCATTCATCTTTCTGTCTCATTTACTATATTATAATTCCTCAATTGCACAATTTATATGTTTTTAACACACAAATCCGCCAAGAAAGAGTCATTAGCAACCTGATTAATTAAATCCGCTTTTTCCAGCTCAACACACTGGACCAGTGTGTTAACGTCGCGGGCGCTCAAAATGCTGGATTTTCCAACAACATTGATTCGGATACTGCCCTTGTAGCTGAATACCACGAACATAAGTCCTAAGTATTTGAAAAAATTAGTTTGGAAATGAAATAGTTAGTTCGGAAGCAAAAAAGTAACGTGAAGAAATTTTATGGGTTTTTAGGAACACGTTTGATTACCCATCGAACTCCTCTGAAGATTAACGCAAAAGTTTAAGTCTGTGCACTCCCATCCACCAATCCACAATGATTCCGAGTGTCCCGCTATATTTGTGATTCCAAGTGGCACGACGTTCCCCTCACGAGAAAAAAGGGTGAGGGCTGGGGTGACCACACGGCCGAGATTAGGAAATTTCCGAGATCGATTACGCCCCCAATATGTGAAAATCTGGATTGACGATATGCTTCCCGGCATATCCCCCCTGGAGCCTGGAGGGAATAATCCCCCCAGGGTAGGCTCTCTCGGCCACGTGGTCCTCGATTCTGAAACAGGCGTCTTCTAGCCAAAACTGGTAGCCGCCAAAATTGACGATACACTACAGTTCCGGATAGCGAAGCTTGCCGCACGGAAGTCTCCCCTGCCACACATTTTCCTCAAACAGGAGCTGCAACCTTTCCAAGGACAGCTCTCCGTTCAGACGGAGATGACAACAGGTGGACAGCTTGGTTTGGTCCGGGTCCAAGGCGTCTTCTGAAAGTGTCACCATGGTTCCCGTGTAGTTTAACAGTTGTCCAAAATCCCGCTTGAACACCTTCACGTACAGCAAGACAATTGGCTTCCATAGTAGAAAAAGAAGGTTTAAAATGAAATAGCAGAGCACCTTCATCACTGCCATGAGTGCCATGGGAACGACGGAAATGGTTACCATGACGGCGTATCACCCATGCAAAGTACACTTCATTAAAAAATGAAATAATTTTTATTTTTGGAAGAATTTAGAAAAATTACCAACTCCCACGCCAAAATTTGAAGGAATAAGGTGGCGACTGTAGTTTCGTCCTATTTATAAGGATATATACTTACTATGACCCACTCTTTACTCATATGCGCGGGCATTTTTTGCTCGTCATTAATGATGCAAAAACTACGGAAATGTTGTCGGGAATTACCCAACTAATGATTCTCATGTGAGCTAGCTTGAAATTTTTACCATCCATTTCTTATGCATGCACTAACAGAGGTCAACAAAGCAAGCACCATATATCGTGAAAGCAACCTACCTACATTAAAATTAAATGCTTGTAACAGACAAAATAAAATTGGGAATGATAAGTTGGTCCCACATATGAGCGGGGCGCATGGAGACAGGGATGAGCTGAGGAGCTGCTGGGAAATGAGAAAATTATAGAAGCTTTACAGGTTCAGGTTGGAAGCGTGGACATGATTATTTATGCTTGTATCATTATGCCTCTCATTATGCCTGCACGTCCACTAATTGAGGATCGATTGGGTTTATTCCTCGAAGTAGATGAACAAAAAAGTATTTTCCCAGGGAAACAAATAATTGGAAAATCCAGGTACCCATAGGATGATGCGCATTCCGTAACTCCTAATTTTCAAGTCCAAGCTTTGTCGGGGTCAAAAAACAGCGATTCTGCATTATGCAGATGAGTACATTCCCTTGAGAATTTCTCCAAGACATCTTATTGTTTACCATATTTTACTTACGGTAAATTATGCTAGTATGTATGAATACTTTGGTCTTATGGATTGTAAATCACATAAAAGAGCAGCGGAAGCTGCACAAAATATTAGAAGCTATTTTGACTTTGAACCTACTCCTCCTGTCCCTTTGACACTAGAGATCTTCCCCATTGAGCTTGCTCTGGGAGTAATCTATTAGATATATTATGGGGATTACAATGTTTGATGAAATATGTATTTGGAATTCGGATTGGGACTCGATTCATAAAATATCGAGTTCGAGTTTTAAATTTAAATCAGGATTCAGGTAATTGTTCATACATTGCTCTCGTGAATCTTGAATCTATATATTACTACAATTATTTTCAATTTTTATGGGAAATATGCCATTAATACCATCAAATCCAACCCCACACCATGGTCCAAGGAAAATATCCTGACACACTGACATATTAAAAACATTAAAAAATATCTCACAAGTAGGGTGAGAGGTTGGTTAGGTTGCTATATATTAAGCATCTAATATACCTCAACTTTTGTTCAGTTTAGCCCAAGTCAGAATTGATTGGGCAATTCCTTCATCATCTCGCTAATATCTAATGGTAGCGACAAGCATCCTCTCGTAATAACAGCAATAGCAATAGGTAGCAGCCGCTCAACTCGCCGTGTTACTATAATTGTTTTTGCTAACAACACGTGGCCTTAAAATCCTTTAATTAAGCACATGAAAAAGATCTACACACACGTGTTGTATTTATGGGTCAGGGAAACATCAAAGGAACCAAGTTTAATAATAATAACAGGATTTATAATGCAAATGAAGAGAAAAACAGAAACTGGATTGTTCTCTAGGCCAAATTGTTTTTTGTTGATTGTTTGCCAAAATATGGTCCATTTCGAGGAAACACATATGTGAAATATGTACGCGCAAGTTTTCTTTATAAATAAAAATATTCTTTTCTCCTATAATTACCTATGCAACTCGTTCTGGATAAAGAGCTGTGTTTAAGATATATTTTTCCTAGCTTGAACCATCCATCTCGCCATTCAATACCATCCAATTTATTCTGATTCATTGAGAAATAGTATATTCCATGAAAACTTCCATGAGCATTTAAATTTTAAATTGCTGCCACATGGACTAACCGTATCATGGGGGTCTTCCGGTAAAGCAGAATAAAGCCACTGTCAATCAATCAAATTGATAATTGACATGCGCCACTATACTTTCTTATATAGTATCTCAATTCGCAGCATTTTCCAACTTCTGGTAGGTGTTTTATATATGTACTCAGCGCGGCTGTCTGTCTCCTGTTCAGAGACTGTTTATACAACGGCGGATTTATTGAAATTGGCTTCGTGAGAAAATATACAAGAGCCAAAGCCATCTTAAATTATGTGATTTCAGCTCCAGCCTTATTTATTACCCGCCTACGAAATCCGTATGAAATGCAATGCAAGTAAAATATATATAAGTAGTAGAAGTACCACTCTTCCGATTTTAGTTATTTACTTAAACTTAACATTTGTTTACATAATGTTATAAATTCAAAATGCATATGTTGTTAAATATTGATTGTTGTTGATTATAAAACATACACGTCCATCATTATTATGGACATTGAACATTTTTAATCACACATTCAATGATCACACACAAGAATGATAAACGGCTGTCTGGGTTTCTGGCTGACATGCCTTCATCAGTATGCCGGAGGAGTAGTTAATTGGAATATCAACTCATAAGCATAGACCCAGACTTTATGTCTGACCCCCCTCAAGGGAGAGATAGGAAAATAAAACTACTTACATAACTACATTTATACAACGTAAACATATTTACTGCTTTGGTTTAAAACATTCATTGCATTTCTTCGACTCACTGCGCATCAGGGACTGGAAGGCTGTTATGGCCAGTCCAAAGCTACCATCCGAAACTTTACCAAACATTTTCCCGTAACAATCATATACTATTAATAATGATGAATAGCAACTTATACAGAATCTTCTATGTGTATCCCTATCCAGATGTTTGCATGATTCTTCTATTCTCTTGACGTGATTATAAGTCCTTTTCATTTGTCTCACATGGGCATCTTCCATGAGGGTTGCATCGTTTATCCGATATACCTCCTGGCCAACGCCTGACAAATGCTCTGCAAAAAAAGAAAGAAAGAGTTACATGTCTTACTCGGATTACATTGTTCAAACTTGTGGTGGAGATTTCTCCTAAATGCATCCTTCGTTTGGAGTTGTTTTGGAACGGCAGCATCACACGGTGGAGGGGATTAAACATCAAGTTTCATCTTTCGTGGGAGGATTGATTGTTTCATCTTCATCTGAACACTCTCCATCAAAGTTTGCGGGGAATGAAAATCTACCGGCGTCAAACCTTAGCTTTTTGTCGGGCAGCTTTCCATCAAGCAATTTTCAATTGGCCACAGTCTACTACTCTAGTGGTAAGATGTGATGGGCGCTTGACCGCTGCTCTATCGACTTCCCTATGGGCAATGTTTCCCTCCTTCGCGGGCAACACTGTCGACTCTACGGCTTTCTTTTCTCCCGGATACTGATCAACATCAAATTCCATCACTGGTGGTGGATCGGACTCGACAGCTTCTTCCTCCACCTGACACTGGCTAGCCTCAAATTCCATCGCAGACGATGAAGTTGGGCTCTCTGGTTGTAAAATCAAACTATATTCAATGATGGGACTAGATTTTAGGTTTCTGGGCTTTTCAGCCTCTGATGGCTAAACAATTCCAAGAACTCAAACACGTGACCAAAGATTTGTATAGTATTGCCCAGGCTCCTGGAAAATTGAAATCTGGCTCGAGGTTAAAGTGGAACTGTGTTCGATGTGTATTTGTTAATAGGATTTTATAGCAGATGCTACAAAAGTCTCGTCGTTCCTCACTGGGGGTTCGATGCTGACTACTACAAAGTTTGTATTCCTCTATTTTTCTCCAGTTAGTTTTAAATTTTTCTCTAATCCCAAATAGCGTTGTAAAAATGGGGATAGTGTAACAAATAATGTATTTGGTATATTCACTTCTATTACACTGCGTTCTTCGTCAACGGTGAATGAACATGGTAGATTTTGAGCTTCAGCTGCCAGTGTAATATGCAATAATATGGTGTTCATGTAAGGATTGTCATACATTTGGTCAATGTTAATTGTATGAGCTTTCCATTTGTAAATCCTAATTGGTGCAATTAAGGCATTGTCGGGAGCTTGAAAAAACACTTCGGAATTTTAATGTTAGTTTTATATGTACCACCTTGAAAAAGATTTTCACTGAATCCTAACATATTGTTTAATGGAGATTGTATATCAAGAATATAATTTTCGGGATGTGAATATGTCATTATCAGAGCTTGTGGATTTCCTTGAAGCATAATTAACTCAAATATACAATTAATGACATTTCTCAACATTGCATGATTTACAACTTCTATCATTTCTGAAAATGTCCCATTAATTTTTTTAATGTATACGTGTTTTTGAAAAACATGTCACATTAATAACATTGTCATGTGTTTTTAGATTGAAGAAAGCTACAGGTTCTCCATCAACTGGTGATGATTCTACAGGTAAAACTATTTCTTCATGTTGTCGATAATGATCAGTAAATGAAATCTCGGATACTGCAACCATACATTTTAAAATCAAGTTGACGAGGTAAATTATTTGTAAATAAATAATTAACTGTTGAAAGGAAACTGATCCTTGCAGAGAGAACTCTGCAAAGTTACTGAAAAGCTATCCATCTTCTTCTCCGGCGAGTGACAGCTCCTGTGCATAAAATGTTGATTGAAGGGTTCTCCGTTCAAGTCGACCAGACGATAAATATAGACTGGAACAGTGTCAGTTACCTCAATCATTTTGCAATTTTCCTTTGTAAACGAAACTTTATCAACTTTATAGAAATGCAAGCTCGTTCGAGCGATTTTCACGATGTCAATCTCCTTATTGTATTATTGGATTATTGTATGTTTTGCCAATCTCCTGTAAAACATTAATCCAGCGCTTTGTTTTATGCAGTGTAAGATATTTGTAAACTTTTGATTTTAAATGTTTAATCATATTTTCACACATACTCGTTTTAATTATATTATAAGTTGGGTAAAAGTTAATATTGTTCCTTGACAATACCGCCTGAAATTCTGAACTCACAAACTCCTTCCCTTGGTCACTTGAAAAGTGAGTTGGAGGCGTTGTAGCAGCTTTCAAAATTAACACAAACCCGGCTGCAACTACTTTCTACCTTTTATTTCCAGATTAGCTGTAAAACACTCTTTCGAGAATCCATCCACGCAAACGAGAAGAAATTTAATTCCTGCATTTTGACGGGAGTATTCTGCCATGTCTGCCAAATCTCCACACATGTATTCGCGTTTTCTTTTTAAGATTATTCGCCATCGTTGAAATTTTTTGTAGACTCTTCTATGCATGCTAAACGCCTCAATTTTACTTAATGCAATTTCAGCTTTTTCAGATCAGTAATTTTTCTTGTTTTTGCAAACGCAGCTAAACCAGACAGGCTTCAGGGAGATTTTAAATTTTTCCATGCTCACTGGTATTGAGAATCCATTCTACTTCTTTTTTCGCCTTTTAATGACTTTCAATTCACGTTGTACTACGGCAGACAGCAAAGCCACTGGAACTAAATTTTTTGCGAGATTATCTAAAAAAGTAGTGTAGTAGTCTGGTCGGTAAGTTTTACCACCGACACTATAATGAATAAAATTAAACACCTTGTGCATACCTTGTGAACCCCACACAAATCCACTGTGTCTAAAGAATTTTACAAGTTGTTTTGCGCGTTTCCCAACCTGTCCATTAAGTTCGCCTACACGCTTATCAATTTGATTTTTTTCTCAGTGGCCAAAAACTCTTTCAAATGTTTTGTTGATTATAACGTGATATAATTTACGTTCATCCCCTGCCATGTTCACATTTATAAATAAAAAATTGCACTCGTCTGAGTAATTCTGTCAGGCATGAAGCAATAATTGCACGGAGATGTGTGTGATGGCGTTTTAGAATTTTTTGTGTTAGTTTTATACTAGTGTTTTGTGGTAAACTTTGCAATATTTTTTGTTTTTTTGAGCGGGCGCACATGTTGAGTGCTGTAATGACTGCAATTAATTGAACGGCAGATGCCTTATCTATTCGTCTTTTAAATGTTTTGTCGCTTCTGCATTTCGAGAGAAACAATAAAAAGTCATAGTGGTTAATTATTTTGTCCAAGTAATCCATCTTGACCCGGCACATACAAAACTTAATTCTGATCCACAAATACGCAAGAGCGATATCGAGTAAAGTTTAAATCGTTTGGATAAAATAAAATGAATAAATAACTATATGGAACATTTGTTGCCAATTTGTATGCTTTGAAGAGGAATAAATGATGATCAGTATTTGCTTGACGAGAAAAAGTTTGAACTTGTCGTTCGTCATTTAAAACTTTAAACAAAATATAGTAGTGACTGTTTAATTGCATTATTGTAGCTTTAGGAGGATGCACAACTTGTTGTAAATATAATAAACTATGACAGCGTCATACAAAAAGATCATTATAAAATGCATTGTCTTTCCCAGTTGCGTCCAGCATGGCATCATCGCAAATTAGAAGCAAACCCTCTTTTCCAATATACTTTTCAGGATGGAATTGTCCCTTTTTACGCTGTCAAATTTACTTTGGTAGTCTTTAATGAGAAATATCACGGTGGAGATTTTCTTATCATACACTTCGTTCCTTCTTAAGGCAATCACACAATTCCGTCTTGCCTGAGCGACTCATTCCACATATGATGCAAGATGTTCCAGTGCGCAGCCGAAGATAAACGATTCCTAGGGATTCCATTCTGGTCCATGATAAAATGTATGTGATGATTGCACAATATCTTGTCTAACAGTAGAGCAGCATTCTCAAGTCTGTTATTCCATCTCAACTTGTCTAACTGGTAATGAGTCCAATAACTACGATATAGTTTCAATTCTGCACACTCTGGTATATAATGAATTTGGGGTACAAGATTAAATGTAACTTTCTTCATTGTGGCTAGTTATATACTGCCACTAATCAAAAATATTCATCTTAAATATACTCTTCAGCCATGTAGCCGTGCGGAGCAGAATTATTTTCGTCTAGCCAAACTCGCTGATGAGACTGTGTTGTAAAAATATTCTTTTTACATTCTTTTTAAATATTTTGTTATCCCGCGATTCAAGAGTAATGTACTCAACTGGCGCTGTTTTCGCTATTCCTGATAAAGCGTCCAAATACCGCCGGTGGGAGACTTTGGCGTGCTTTGGCTTCCCCTTTCCTGTAGACACAAAGCCGGTTTCACATTCACCACACGGTTCATTACCATTGCACTTACTACAACGAGACAAAACTGAATACATTTTTGACCGAAAGGCAACAAACCGCGTAGCTGAAGTATATTCCCACTTCATCATCCCCGGACTGAATTTTTTGCTGTCGTCATACAGTGGATGATGAGGGCGCAAATTTGAAAAGTCCATACAGTCTCTCATGCTGTACAAATCCGAAAAAATGTGCAATCTGGATCGTCCATTTTAACAAAAATTCCGCCCGTTTCAACCATTGCAATTTCAATCCTGTCCTCTCCAAAAGTTGGTATCAAACGTTTGTAGATAAATGTCATCATTTTTAATTTTGACATTTCCAAAGTCTACCAAGCCAATAGCAAATGTTTGTTGACGTATGTTTTTAGCTTATTCATATAAATCACTGCTAGATGAGGGTTGATTAAAGAGAAATCTTGAAAATTTGATTTTGCTACAAGGTTTGCTGCACGAGTTGCTGATGTGACTACATACGAATTTGACATGCGATCATTTTCCATGAATTTTCCTATTGCATTTGTTCCGATGACTTTGGCAACAGTTTGATACAATTTATTGTTTGCATTTTTTCTCGCCTGAACACACTTTTCTACAAAAGGTTTCATGTACGGACTTGTGTCATAAGCAATAACACTTGTAATTTCTTCAAGCTCTAATCCAATCTCCAAGTTGAAAACTGTGTGAGTAATAAATAATTACACTTTGTCGAATTGGATGATTATAACTGATGGTTAGTAAAGTCTCCACAATTTAATTAGTATCGATCGGCTAGTGGGGGGGTACTTGAACCGTTTTCTTTTTGGATTTCTTGCGGAAATCGTAGTTTGCAAGTAATTATAAATCCTTGTGTATTGTCATTCTCGTAGTCGTCTGGATTAAAATTTTTGACTTCACTCTCAGACAACAGTGCACAAAGATAAGCACCATTCGTCAGTAACAGAATTGCCAATAATACGGACATGCATTGTTTAAGAGAGTCACCACTGCCATTTAAAGAAGCGCAAAGAGAGTCACCATTAAACCATATACTTACTGTATTCCTCGTTCCCTCTGTTACGATACTTGCTAACGTTTCTTCTTCAGACATGGATGGGATACTTGCTGTAGATGTACTTGTTGTTGATAAGGTAGAAGAAATCTTATGTTGTAGTCATGTTTTTGTTTGGTATGATCTCAACCTGTGTTGGTGATGGTACAGTCTCAACTCGAGTTGAAGATGATGTTGTTGAAGGTGTTACAATAGAATCTGCTGCAGTACCGATGAAAGATGGGTCTTTTGTAAAAATTGATTTTGTTTGTAGATGGAATAACAACATTGATGATAGCATGAGCAGGTTTGGTGCAATGGAATTCGGAATTCACCATGCCTAATAGAGGCAATAGGTACGTCTGTTGATTTGAACATGACTGGTTTTAAAGTTGATACTTGTTGCGAAGCAGGCATATTGATTGTGGATTTGTTCACCTTTACTGGTGGAATGGCTGGTTTCTTGTTCAGATCTGAAACTATAAAATTTTTAATGTTAAAAAAATCAAATAATGAGTCTGTATGGATGAATACAGAAATAATTTATAGTTTACATAAATAGTTTATATTTATAGTTAGAAACTAGTTTATCCGTACCCGTTACACAGCGAGCAGCTCTCAAGATCTTCATCATGTAATCCTCTTGTCTGTTGAGTTTCTCCTTGCATAAGGTTTGTCCATCATGCATATGATAAAATGCACAATTTTTGTCTGGCAAACAGTCTGTACAACTCTTTCCATTCCTTTCACAGTTTAGACGCAATAATGCACAAACTTAATATGAGTAACACTTTCATGATTTATTCTTTCACTTGATTGATTGACTTTGATTTCGATCACGTTTGATAATTTGTTAAAAAAAGCTTATCAGCTCACCTTCACAAAAGACAATCTCATCTCCTTGCACCCCAATCTCAGTCTGAGTGGTTTTTCTGAGCCTTTTCATAACCGAAAATTTTGCCGTCATACTGATGTCGCCAAAAGTAATTATTGTGTCTGCGCAGAGTTAGGTATATGGGATTAGGACGAGTGATATGTCCGGCTGTAGTGTAGACATTCTGAGATGTTGATTTGACTTTGTCATTACCGCACTATCTTGATTTCTTACCATTTTTCTACCTCCCAACTTTTTTCATATCATCATATTAGAAATATATACTTATCCATCTTTTTCTTACTAGATTTTATGTGTACGTATACTCTACTTTTGTTGGGTACATTGGACATTAGTTTACATGTTTATACTTGGATGACCTTACGCTCATACGTTATATCCCATCATACTTTGCATCTGCTTGAGATGTGTATATTGTCGTTGTTGGCCATCTTCATAATAATATTTCTCTGTGTATCATGAAATATTATATGTACAAATAATTATATTTGTTACATTGCATTTTTAATACGCATGAAATCATACACTCAGAAAGTGGGGAGCCCGAGCCCGAACCCACCCCGAGTCCTTGGTTGGGTACATTCCGCTACGCACGAGTTTACATAAAACACATTTACATTTAGTGTACGCTATATAGTACAATGCATATTAATGTAATATTCAGTCTAAAATAATTGCTGCTATGAGGCACAACGTTTTGCTGCGTGCTGCTGTCTGAAAGTTTCTGAGTGAGTACTCACTGGTCAAAAACGGAGGAGGTGGATCTCACTGGTCAAAAACGCAAAGTGAGCGTTCGGTCCAGTGGAGAACTCACGGTGTGTGGACGAGAGGATGGAGAACGTGCAGGGAATATAATTATATTTATAATTACTCATCATTCCTTTTTTATTGTGCATGCTTCTGTCACAGCTACACACATGTGCTCGTGTACATCCTGTACACGGAGCGCATTAGCCCTAAGTTTAAATTGCGAGTAGGAAGAGTGAAAATGACCTCTCGTTAGGGGTTGGTGATTAATTATTTGCTAGAATGACCTCTGTCACGCTTTGTAATTTCTGAGGAAGAGGGGTACTTCTATTACTTATATATGTTTGCGGACTTTTTCTGACTAATCTCCTCAAGAAATAACAGCTAAAGTACACCGTAATTCGACCAACTTGAAGAGTGCAGATGGAACAAACAAGAATATTTGAATTATTACAATATATATTTTCTATTTAATAACACCATTTAGGCAAAGTATTAGTTTTTAAAATACATGTATTTGTCTAATTTGGGATTAACTTAATAGCCATCAGGCAGATTATGTGATAAGTTGCATCTCTGGAATGTTTTATTAAACTGCAAATTAAACGCTTATTTTTAATTTGCACCTTTCAGCAAATATGTGATTTGAGCGTAGAATGTGAAAAACGCGGTAAACACATTTGTGTTCATTAATTTCCACAAATTAGTACCAAATCCCACGAAGAGGACTACTGGCTAATAATGTGTAATTTTTTTAGCTCACTGCTAAACGTGTAGGGATAATTTTGAAATGAATATTATTTTAAGCGACCTGCTTTTGCTTTCCCGTTAGTATAACATCAGAATCAATATAGGGCTGCCGTAGATTAGGCCTAGGGGTCATTTCCTGTTTGGATGGTCAAAGGTTGAGCATTATAGGTAGTTTGAGTCAGCCGCTGTCACTCAGCAAAATCTGTTTTAAAAATATTTTTGCTCATGTTTCAACATTTTTTTTCTTCCTGTTTTAGCTGCAACGTGTTTGTTATCATCGCATGACTGAGTTCGACGCAATTTATTAAACAAAACACGACAACCTTGAAAATGCTATTTATTACGAAATAATAAAATTATAAAGCAAAAAACTGACAAGCGTCTTGTGCGTCTTGCTCTAGTCAGGCAGAACCTATAGCAATCTTTCATATTTAATCTGAATATACACATACACACATATCTATAAGCACATTTATATCAAAAATTGGTGGACGAATATTCATAATTCGTCTATAGCTTTCTGTGTTAATCAATGGTAATAAACAATACTCAATTTTTACTCATATTCAAAGCGGAAATGAGCTCTAGTCCCCGGGAATTATTGATTCTGATGTTCTACTAACCTGACACATTATTATTCAACCATCTCCATTTTCATTTCGTATGTTCATATGATACCAACCGGGCTAGCCAGGCCACCTTTCAGTTAAAAATACTTATTTTAAGTGATAAATTAATTATTGGTTAGGTTTAAGGGCACAACAGTGAGTAGTAAGTAGTATGAAGTCCACAGGAATCAATCAATCAAAGGGCGACCTGTTATTTCAAAAGATTGAAGACAGATCCGTCCTACGAATAACCCAAAACCCTTCTTCGTCATTATCCCCTGGAGAAAATGGCAGTGGCTCCGTTGAGCTGATTGATGTAGCCAAACCGCTGATATTTGTGGGAAGACTTATTTTCCTCATTCCGTGTGGCCCAACTAGTTTCAAGACCTACAAAAAATTACAGCTAAAGAATGAATCCAAGTTTTTCATGATTCTCCCTTTAAGCACTTACAATTAGTTAACAACTCTCTTGTATAATGAACAATATTTGATCATCATGTTTTGCTTGTTGCTCTTTC
Organism: Dicranocentrus wangi; assembly: GCA_036850665.1. Classification (NCBI taxonomy): domain Eukaryota; kingdom Metazoa; phylum Arthropoda; class Collembola; order Entomobryomorpha; family Entomobryidae; genus Dicranocentrus; species Dicranocentrus wangi. The sequence continues at coordinate 16,929 of JAANSN010001011.1, read as the reverse complement.
AGGGTGGCCTTAATTCCACTAGTTTTGAGCATTTTAATGAGTCTCTTCGCCCTTTTCGAAATATTCGAAGCGAGCCATGCAGTCCTGCTTACTCACCACTACTCCAAGGAGGGTGGCCCTGAGAAATACATCATGCCGTCCCTCTTCCTGACCTACTCAATTTCAAACGCGGTCACGTTCGTGCCCCTTTATTTTGAAATCGTGTTTCGTGTGCGCATTTATCGTGACTTATTTAACAATACTAATAATAAGCATGGTGTTCCTCTGGTTCATTCATAGATACGTTTACTTTCTGCTGAAAAGCAACAAGCTTTTCGAGCTGTTTGAAGACTGGTCAGAAGTCTGTGGAACCTTCAATCTCGCCCAAAACCATCGCCCTTTCCGCCGCTCCGTCCTGTGGATGTTGGCTGTCCTAATTGCCGGTTCCACTATTAACCTGGTGTTATTCACAGCAGACCGGTTCGTGAGATTGGATGGGAAAGGTTAACAAAAGCAATTCTCTTCTTCTTTTCTTTTTTTGAAAAATCAATCAAGTTTTGAATTTATTGATGCAACTATTTACTTTTTCGCTGCGCAGGTTCATCATCACCCCAGAATATTACTCATCTCGAAATTTACTTCAAGCACTCAATTGCCTCTCTACGCCAAAATTTTCCCGTACACCCCCGCACTTTCTGTGTTTCACTTGATTACCCACAAAATGAGCATGACCTCCAAAATAGTGGTTTCCGCCTTTTTGGTCTTTTTTGCAAGAGCAGCGTCCTTCCAGTTCCGGAGCCTCATGAAGAGTATCACCATCACCAATAATGACAACCTGGGATCAAGATCAATGGATAAACTCAGCTTCAACTTGGCGGATAAAGATAAAGAGTTTTGGGTGCTACTTGGGGTCAAATATAGAAGGATTTGCTTCCTGGTTCGACAAGCCAATGACTTCTTGTCACCCCTCATATTTGTAAATGTGACTACTTACGGATATAGTGTTTGTGGACAGGTGGGCCAAACTAGAAATATAATATAATATTATTATGCTTTACTTTACGTCATTCTTAATTAATAAGGGTCCATTTAAACATTGAAGCTAATCTTTTTGCTGCTGCAGATGTTCCAAGCAATGAGTGGAATGTGGCAGCACGTCGCGTCAACATTCCTATTTTGGATACTACTCGTCTCGGAGATGGTCTGGCTCTTTGTGATTCTCTACACTATGGCTGAAGCTCATGATGACGCCATGCGGTTACTCGGCGTGATTGAACACTGCCCCAGGGAACATTACGAAAGTGCGGAGGTATGTAAAACATTTTTAAAATTGTAGATTCTGGGTTTTAAATCAGTTGGAAAAATAATGGCCTTTGTAAATATGGACAGGTGTCTCGACTGGAATACAAAATTTGTTCGGGACGTCACATTGGGTTCACGGGCCTCGGCTATTACACCATCACCAAGAAATTCATGGTCAAGGCCGTCAACGCCATTTTCACCATTGAAATAATCTTTCTGCAATCTGCACAGTCGTCGACGACGTCAATAATAGCCGCACCACCGGCTGCAGATACCAGAATCTAATCTAAAACTGCCAGCCTAACAGTAACAGAGTTTTTTTTCGTTTTTTGCTTATTTTCAATTCAACTTCCGTTAATGGACTGACTAACATCAGAGAGAGAAGAGAACCCGCGTATATAGGCATAAATAATCTCTATATCGTTTAGTTTAAAACATATGAGCGAGCACAGAGATTTCCCACAGGAGCAAATTAGTCCACGATGAGTACGTATCTCCACGCTCGTCCACACAAATGTTTTCTCCTGGTCAATTATTATCCTCATAATGTTTTTTTGCCGTTGCTGCATGTCCTAATTATATAGGCACTTACCTATCATCTTATGAATCACGCATCATAAAATTGCACGAATTGAGTTTCTATCATCAAACAAACCATCGTCATCATCATAACGTGGCAAAGGTAAAACAATAATATTCATCAGTAAAGCAGCAAAAACAAAAAAACCCACCACCAATCAATCCACCAAAAAGCTGCTAACTATGAAATAATGATAATGACTGACGGATACAAATGCAAACGTGTTTTGTGCGCTCTGTCTGACAACACATTACTTCATCAATTCTAGGCTATACCAACAGATTGGTGGCACGCACGTGATGAAAAACAGTAATTTATTTATATTGCAACAACATAGGATTGCACCAACATAAATATTATTTGTCGATTTTTGTTTTGGTCATCGCGTTATTCATGCTCCAGTAGTAGTGTTCCTGCCGAGGACTCAAGCAAACGTGGCTACTCTACTACTCTAGTGATTTGTAAGCTCCTACAAAATTCATATTTTTCTCAATTGAAGGAGTGAAAAATTAAAAATACGCAATAAACGTACAGCAGCCGCCGCCATGAAAACAATTTTCGTTTTTGTAATTGAGGTCCTTAAGGGAATTGCGGCTGGTCCACTGGTCCTTGTATTTCAACTGTGGAAGATGGTTGTCACGGCATGCGTCAAAATTTTCAAGCGGGGGGACTTTGGACAAATTGTGAACCACATTGGGACCTTGTTGACCCTGTCAAACGCCTCGGACCCGGTGCAGAACAAGATCTCCATCTGTTCTCATCTCAGTCTGGACGGAAGCTTGTCTCTGGAGCAGCTGCGGCTTCTGTTTGAGGAAAAAGTTTTAGAGTGCAGGTTTCCCTGTGGAAAGAACCGCTATCCGGAACTGACTCAGTTTCCAGTCAGTTTTGGGGGTTATCAGTTTTGGCGCTCTGACCCATCCTTCAGGATCGAGAACCACGTGAGGGAGAGAGTTTATGGCCCTGGGGAGGAGATTCCCACCCAGCAGGAATTATTTGCGGAGGTGCTCAACCTACCATTTCCGAAAGGGCAGAGTCCCTGGGAGTGCCTCCTTCTGAAAGGCGGTGGCGGCGGCGGAGGAGAAAATAAAGGGAATCATCATTGTGTTTTGCTGCTGAGAATGCATCATATAATGGGAGACGCAAGGTCGATGGTCAAACTGGTCGTGGAAGCATTAGGGGGAACGGAACTGAAAACTGCAAAGTGTCAACAAACGCTTATTCAGAAAATAAGCCCCCTTGTTGAAGCATTTGTGACCGCCAGCCTACTCCCATTCCATCTGATTAACTTGCTTCGGAGAGTTGCATTGGCTAAACGACACTCTGAGAATCATCCTTGGATGATTCCCGACATTTCCAAGGACTCGTCTCCATTCATAGTAGCATCCTCAAGAAAGCTGTTGTTGGAGGACCTGAAGGCAGCTGGGCACACGGCTGGGATAGGCAACACCTCCGCAGTCATCATGGCCATCATCTCCGGTGCCATTCGTCGCATGTTCGTCGACAAGAGGGCTGCTGACGCTGACGCCCTGAACGGTGGTGGGACCGGGACCCCTGTGGCATGGACGTTGCCCAAGGCCAATCATCCCCCAACCCTCGCAAACCATATGTACTCGGGACTCCCTTTCCTCCCAACCCACGTGGAAGAGCGGCCAGAGCGGTTGAGACAGTGTGGGCAAGTGTATCGTCAGTCGAGGTTTTCCCAGTCTGGGGCCCTGGTGGACTTTGGAGGTTTCCTCCTCTCGGGCGTCGTCACCCCGCTCCTTGGCCTCTTCTCTCATGTGGGGGATGTGGTCCCTGTTGCGGTGACAAATATTGCGGGCCACTCGGAAGGGCTGTGGATTGGCGGAGTGGAGTGCAGTGGCTTTAACTTTTGCGTTAATATTCCAACTGGGTCGATAGGTAAGATAACATTATAACATGATTCGGAGAATCAGAAAAAAAAATTTCTCATTTGTTCCAGAATTACTGCAACAATTTATTTTATTAAATTTTTAGGAGTGCTATTTGTCGTATTCAGCTACAAGGACAGTGTTCAAATCAATGTTGTTGCGAAATCCAGCATTTTGAGTCCAACTGATCTCAGCAAACTGACCGAGTTGGTGGAGATGGAAGCGGCAGAGTTATGTGGATACAATTGCCCATAAATAAGAGTCATTCATCATCATAGTATAATATAATTATCAAATAAAACTATATATTTAACCTCTTCTGTAAACATCCCCGCTAGAATGTTGTAAACTTAACACTCCTATTCATACCATAAAAAATCCAGTTTTACCAGAATACCATTTTCCAGTTGCAAAAAATCCCACATTAGTTGTAGACTATGCGTGATATGGCGACGCTGCACGGCACTACCACCACACCACCATCAAATATTTCAGAGTAATAATAACAAAAAAAAATCTTTCATCTTTTGCTTCATTTTTTAGTTTAACTTGGTTGTCCTTTGAAGCTGCTACTCGAAATAGCATGGAATAATCTCAACCCCTTGACTTTGAAGTTTTTTTTTAAATCCTGTTTCATTCATGTTGCTGTGCTGCGATGGTGACAAAATTGGAAACATTAACTAATAACTGCAAAAAATAATCATAATATCACGACACGCAGCAGTCCATAGAAATAGGTACGGCCAAGCAAGGGAGGCTGAAACAATAACACACCATCCATCCATCCATGCTCTGCTCCGCGCTCCACCAACTCGGTGACCTTCATTTTGTGGATGCATGGTGAATAATGATGATGATGATGATGATGATGATGATGGTAGCGACAAAAAAAGTTGTTTTGTTCATCCTTTGTCTGTGCATGCATACCAGCCTTATAATATAATAACATGTTTTCCACGTAAAAAATTGGTCCGCTCTCCGGTAGCCATCCAATGGCCCAAGGTTATCCCCTAATATATGCGAGACAGGACGAGAGTATTTTGCTTGCTATTATCATGATGACAAGAAGAAAAACAGAACAGATATCAGTCAACCCTCCACGACGGAGTTGGTCGTTCCCTTTGTAAACTCCTCCAGAAAGCTTTTTAATATGTGGTGAGTTGGTGAGAGTAGGATTTGGGAAAAAGTTTTGTAAATCCTGCAAAAAATCTTGTAAGTCATTTTGTTTTTGCAGTGAGATATTATTGTTTGTCGACGATAACACGCAGTCATGATGGAAATAATTCTCGTCTTTCTAAACCACGTTCTGAAGGGAATCTTGTGTTCCATTTTAGTCCTCTTATTTCTACCTTGGAAGCTAGTGGTCCTGACCTACGCGAAAGTCTTCAGGCAGGAGGTTATTGGAACACTAGTTAACTGTATTGGAACCATGACGACACTCTTAGACTCCTCCTCGGATCCGGACCAGAACAAACTCTCCATGTGCTGTTATCTCCGGCTGAGCGGAGAGCTGTCTCTGCAGGATTTGCGGATTCTGTTTGAGAAAAATGTGCTACGGCTGAGGCTTCCGTGTGGGAGGAAGCTCCGTTATCCGGAGCTGAGCCAGTATCCAGTCAGTCTTGGGGGTTATTTGTTTTGGCGGCATGATGCCTCCTTCAGGATCGAGAACCACGTGAGAGAGAGAGTTTACTACTCTGGGGAGGAGATCATCCCCTCCCAACAGGAATTATTCGAGGAGGTGCTCAACCTTCCATTTCCGCAAGGACGGAGTCCATGGGAGTGCCTTCTTTTGAAAAGCGGAGGAGGTGGAGGTGGCGACGGGAGCGCGAGCTGCTGCTACTGTGTTTTGCTATTGAGAATGCATCATGTCATGGCGGACGCTCGGTCAATGGTAAAACTGGTCGTGGAAGGATTAGGGGGAACGGAACTGAAAACTGCAAGAAGTCAAGAGTCGTCGTCGTCGTCGCCGCCCCGTCAATTCATGCAGTTCTTAAGCCTACTGCCGTACCACGCGATTAACTTGTCCGTGAGAGTTGCTTTGTTAAAATTACGAAGTCAAAACCATCCCTGGAAAATTTCCGACATTGACAAGGACAAGTCCCCATTTGTCGTAGCATCATCATCATCCAATCAAAAGCTGGCATTGCAGGAGCTGAAGCGGGTTGGGCGCCGGGCGGGGATACACACATCTGCTGTCATAATGGCCATCATTTCTGGTGCGATTCGACGCTTTGACAAGAGGGCGGCTGACATTGAAGGTCATGGGATCCCGTGTGGATGGCCCTTCCCCAAACCCGCTCACCCCCCAACACTCACCAACCACGTATACGCTGGTCTAATCCTCTCCCTCCCAACGGACGTGGAGGAGCGGGCGGAGCGGTTGAGACGTTGTGGGCAACTCTACCGCCAAGCCAGAGTTTCCAAGAATGGGGCAGTAATGGATCTCGGAGCAGTCCTTTTGTCGAGCACGGTGGTCACCCCGCTCCTCGCCCAGTTTTCTCAAGAGGGGAACGATCTTCTTTCAATGGGAGTCACAAATGTGGCGGGCCACTCGGAAGGGCTGTGGATTGGAGGGAAGGAATGCGTTGACTTTAACTTTTGCGTCAATATTCCGAGAAATTCGATAGGTAACAACATGCTCGCCCGCATCAGTAAAATTATTATCTTTCTGTATTTTTATCCCAGAAATGTAAAAGTTTTTGTTTTCTTTTTAAATTTTAGGAGTCATCTTCGTCGTATTCAGCTACAAGGAATGTGTCCAAATCAGTGTTGTCGCGAAATCCAGCATTTTGAGTCCCTCCAAAATTGGCAGACTGGTCAAGTTTGTTGAAATGGAAGCAGCAGATTTGTTGTGTCAATAAGCAGCAGCAGTATTTAATAAGCCTTTTTGGGTAGTCATAATAATAATATTTTTTATTTTTTATCAAAACCAAACCTTAAACATTTACATTTATTTATTTATTTATTAGTTGGGTTTTGTTAGCATCAGGGCTCTTGCAGTCCCACGCATCACGCCTCGACAAAACACGAGCAGGCTCACCTTCCTAATCACAAACTGACTCCCATAGCAAATCACGATGGGCTTGCAAGATTTACAAAATCTTTTCCAAATCCTACTCTCACCCTTCTTATCCTTATCATAATTTCGCCAGGAATGATGACCCGGACTCTCCTCCCACGAGCGTATGACTTTGGAGCTCCTTCCAGCCACAGTCCGCCCCAGTTCCAGGATAAACCCCCACACTCCGAAACAGAGCACGTCTTGGAGCACCATCTGGATCTGGGTCACGGCATGAGTCTGCTCCCGATACCGAATGAAGACAAAGTTGTTGTAGATGGCTGAGCCCATGTACACCCCGTTTGAGATGACCAGGAGCAGTCCAAAACGCTCCAGATTGAGGCCGTTTGAGTGGAGCAGTTGGAATGCTCTGTAGGTGATCCTCAAATTTTCCTCTGAATTCCTCAAGGCCGCCACAGTTTTGTAGCAAGAAGCGCGTCGTCCCAGCCGAAGCTCGTTGACGAGGAACGGCGTCATGGTAATCCCTCCAAGGAAAATCCCAGCTCCCATGACCACCATGCTGATGTGGACAATGGCAAGTGAGTAAGCATGAAACAAGAAAATTAACAGCGGAATCGGGAAGAAATAAATTTTTTGGGGGATGAGAGCCCCCAGCCACACGTCCCCCGCGGGATCGTACGCGCAAAACAGGGTGGTTCCGAGGTATGAGGCGGCGCAAGTTGCACAAAACACGCAAAGTAATATCTCGCTCAGCTTTCCGCTCTCATTTGGCCGGAATCCGGGCATGTATCTCCCTGGAAACGATTTTTGCCCATTCATTCATATTACAACGTTTCCATGACAATACAAAAGTTCTCTTGACTTACGTTGGAGATGCCGACCAAAAGTGAGGGTCGCATTAAAGATGCGGGCAGTCTCTTGTGAAAACACGGACAGGATTGTGGTCGCCATCAAAGCCAATATTCCAGCTAGCCAATAGGCCAAAGCCAGATTGAGACGGTTGAACTCCCTCTCGGCGTACAAATGCAGGATATGGAGCAGTGTTGACGTTGCCCAGGCAACGGTGGCAATGTAAGCTGAGCTGGAGATTGTCCTAAATCCTGGCGATGTTTCCAACTGAAATTCCCTTTTCTCGTGGCTAAACTTTAGTGGAGACACGTAACAGGACTGGACGAGATCCGCTGCTCTCCCAATGCCCCAAAAAATCCTGTCGCTGAACATGTTGCAAATTAGACCATTTGAATACTAGACACGTACACTTACCATTGGGGTCGCAATGTGAAAGTGGTCAAAAGTGTATGATAACTCTCGCACCAAACTTTGTTCACTTTGGTAATCTAGATAGATAGATAGATGTAATTGAAAAACGTGTGATAAAATGGCATTGACTTAAACCTTTCCGGGTTTCAAATTGAATTTTCTGGAGTTCTAAATTGAATTTTCTTTCCGGGTTGCTAAATTCAATTTTATGTTTACGTAAGAAATCACTTAAGTGCTGACGTGAACAAAAATCACTCAGTAATGTATAATATACTGTGTCACTGGAGAAAATGATCTGGCATCGTATACTACACATGAGCAAATAATAACGTAAAAGCATACAATTCCGAAAAATCTTGAGGATATTTTTTTCTCCTGCCTCCTGAGCAAAAACTGAAACAGTGTCCAATTTAGAAAAACAATATGTCAAAAATAATTAAATCTGCTATACTTCCCATTTTTTAAGATTATAGGAGAATTAATTGGGCACAAAATGGGTACAGGAAAAGTTGTAATGCTGATGGTATCGCGGCCTGTGTGTTGTGGTGTTTCGCAACTGACACGAAAATTGGAAGCTCCAGGTGCTTATGATAATGTTATAGATATTATGCAGGCATCCACATTGCGCAACTAAACGAAATGGAAGAATAATAATAAGAATTGTAATAATAATAACAAAATAATAAGAAGAAAATAATGATATGGACAGTTTAGCTGTGGTTTCACAACTAGAGTCTAGTACAGGTTAGAAGCTCCAATAAGTAGTATCACGCTAAATTATTCGCTGGGTTTTGTAAAAAAAAATCAACCTTTTTCTGAAAATGGAACAAACATTTATTGCTTTGAGTCGAATGTGATTAAATAATAAGATAGCACGTTCAAATGAAAATTGAGCAATCCCTTGGCCATCATCTAAGGCTTACTTTTACTATTTATGCTCATATCTATCAGATTTGTGTCGGCGAACATCATATACAATATTTGCTATAACTTAATATAATAATATCTATCAATATTTATGAATAGAAATTTTAGCCCTGTTGGTGGTGGTGGTGGTAGTTTTCGTACTGCAATCGACGAATCTTCGGTGGCAATAATATTAGTAGGAGTTATTATGCCTTTAACATATTCATTCGACAAAATGCTGCCATAAGTTGGAGGAGGAGGAGGGATGATCATTGACTTGGTTCGACATCGCGTACATGTCCAGCGCTCTGACGACGACGTGCTATTTTTTGTAGCATTGGTGGCGGTCGGAACAACCTGATTTTGAATTCTACCGTTGAGTACACAAGTGCCGCAAAGTTGCCATATGAGGGGCATCCTGGTCTGGTATGAAAGATTTTAGGCAGGCGGTGGTGGGTGGTGTGCTTACTTCCAGAGTGACGTGCCTACTTCAAGGCGTCCAGAGTGGGACGAGAGATTGTGGGTCGGTCTTACGTTCAGCAAGACTGCCTATAATTTCATAGCCACAGTCATTATGTACTTGCTATTATTATTGTGCCTTTGCATACAACTCTGGTATACCAGCAGGACGAATAATGTGGCTCTGACCATGAGCTGAAGAAACGGGGAAGGTTTATTCACTTCACATCCAAACTGCGCAGCAGCGGTCCAACAGTAATGCCATCCAAATGAATGCAAAAATAAGACCCTCTCGCCACTTGCACCAGTTGGATGACTCTATGTATGTCTAATTTCAAGGATATTCCGCAGTTTAACCAGTAACTAAACTAAACTCTAAACTCATTTTGCAGTATCAAATAACGAAACTGTAGAGCTTGAAGGACACAACACATCTCTCCTCTCTACTGGTGATGATTTTGTGACCATATGCATGCAGTCGTTGCAACACTGTTGTTACATTTTTAAAACAACAATAACATCAGACGACGATTATTTTTATTACGTAGCATAGTTATGCTTTTAGAGTGTGTCTGTGTGTCAGTCAGTGTCAGTGCAAGCAATAATTTTGGTATCCTTTGATCGAACTAGGTGTTGTTGTGGACATTTCTTGGGGGTCAACAACAAGGCAAGGATGCCCGTGTCCAAGGTTGACTTTGACCCCGTGTCATCCATCATCAGGCTCATTGTAAAAATGCCCATTGTAAATGCTAACGGATTAAATCAGCCCCATAATTTCCATCATGTTTTAAAACATGACTAGTTTATATGAATATTGATGTTCAAACAAAATGAATAATATTTTTGTTTTTTCTTTTCATGATCTACAATTCAGTCCCACAAGTTTCCCATCGAAACCCCACATTTCGCCACAATTCCTACAAAAAAAACCAACAATTCTCACAATTAGGTTTCGTCATTTCTGGTAAGCTTCCTCCAATCAATGGCGAATCAGTGGCTAAGCAGAGCCAAGACATAAAAGCATTGCCTTGTAATAATAATAATGTTTTCGACAGTGTGGTTCTATTCTTTCACAACTGGAAAAGTAATTTGAATTGGAAGCTTGAGCTAATTTTTTTTTAAATAGACGCCAGCAATGGTTTCATGTTGTTGTAAATATTACAAGTTAACTAGGCCTCAATGAAATGGTTTGTGCGACGAAAAACATTAATTCTTGACACTTGAGAATCAAATTTAAATGCTAAACACATGAGGGAAATTCAGCAAAAGTGGCCAGTTTTTATTTTCATTTCTTTTGCTTAAAAATAGAATACACTTTAAGAAGGGAAAAGAAAAGGGATTTACGTGTATCATAATATACGTATTATATATCCGTTATATATTATGAATTGATATATATTATTATGAATATTATTATGAATTATGAATTGAAATGAATGTGGCATAACCACGTTCCTCATGCCTCCTTCGATCCTGTCCCTCTCATCCTAACATTTAGATTTATTTCGGTTTTGTTAGCATCAGGGCTCTCGCCGTTCCACGCATTATCCCTCGGCAAAAAATCAGCAGGCTCACCTTCCTAATCACAAACTGAGTCCCATAGCAAATCACGATTGGCTTGCAAGACTTACAAAACCTTTTCCAAATCCTCTCACCCTTCTTATCATAATTTCGCCAGGAATGCTGCTGATGACCCTCCTTCCAAGAGCGTATCACTTTGGAGCTCCTTCCAGCCACATAGCGCCCCAGTTCCAGGATAAACCCCCACACTCCAAAACACAGCAAATCCTGGAGCACCATCTGGATCTGGGTCACGGCATGCGTCTGCTCCCGATACCGAATAAACACAAAGTTGTTGTAGATGGCTGACGCCATGAAGACACCATTTGAGATCACCAGCAAGAATCCAAGACGATTGAGACCATTTGCGTGAAGCAGCTGGAACGCCCGGTACGTCCTCCTCAAATCTTCCTCCGAATCCCTCAAGGCCGCCACGGTTTTGTAGGAAGGGCGTCCCAGTCGAAGCTCGTTCACCATGACCGGCGTCATGTACATCCCTCGATCCCTCCAATGAGGATTCCCCCTCCCATGACAACCATGCTGATGTGAACAACTGCAAGAATGTAAGCATGAAACAAGGAAATCAGCAGTGGAACCGGAAAGAAGCGGTAGAATTCTGTCGGGATCAGAGCCCCCAGCCACATGTCCCCCGCGGGATCACACGCGCAAAACAGGGTGGTTCCGATGAATGACGCTGCGCAAGTTCCACAGTACATGGATAATAATAGCTCGTTTAATCTTCCGCTCTGATTTGGCTGGAATCCGCCGGGCATGTATTTTCCTGAAACAACGGAAACGCGTTCTTTAATTTTTTTTTTGATTTTTATGCAAATTATGTAAAAATATCCCTTTTCTGAGCTTACTTTGGATATGGCAACTAAAAGTGAGAATCCCATTAAATGAGCGTGCCGTCTCCCCAGAAAACACTGACAGGATTGTGGTCGCGATCAACGCCAATATTCCAGCTAGCCAGTAGGCTAGCGCCAAATTGAGACGATTGTACTCCCGCTGCGTGTACAAGTGCAGAATATGGAGCAGAGTTGAAGTTGCCCAGGCAACCGTAGCAATGTAATTTGAGCAAGAAATTGCTTTAAATGTCATAGAGGTTTCCAAGGAAAACTGCCTTTTCTCGGGATGGAACTTGAGCGGGGCGGCGTAGAACAACTGGACGAGATCCATGGCCTTCTCAATGCCCCAATAAATCCTGTTGCTGAACATTTTGGACAGCAAACAATTGAAGCAAACTTGTGTTTGTTTTTACTTTCCAAATGAAGTGCTGGTGAGATGTTAGAGTAAAACTGCTATATAGTTCAACTTTGTTCTTTGACTTTGAAAATCAATGACCATTTTCAATGACTTTCATGGGATTTTTTATAAGATTTTTAATATGATAAATAGTTTAACATTCAAGCATTTCGTAGTTAAACGAGTTTGGATTTAAATCGAGGTTATTGGAAAATATTGGGTTTAAAATTACTAAAGAAAGCTCAGTTTTGACTTTGACTCAAGGATAAAATTTATTTAGTGCGTCATTGGAGCACATGATATACCTGCCTAACGTACGTACTTGGTACGTACACGAGTCACTTGAGCATTAAGCCAGGGACAAATAGCATAAATATATTATATGTAATTTAAATAATGAGTTAAAAAATCTCTCTACCTTGTAATTTTGAATGACTTTTCTGCTTACCCATTTGTTTAGCCAATTTTCTACCCTTCAATTTGTGTCGTGGTCGAAATTGTTCCAATTCCAAATCAGCTTTTCCATGGACGAGCACATCACTCACGCTCGTGGAATATGAGTTCAGTCAGCGGACATTGATACAAAATTATGTTTAAATACATTGTTAATCACATTTAACATTTTTAAAAAAAAAAAGTACAGTAGTGTACAGCGGATGATGGCGGATATCATAGACATGTCAATTTGTGATATCCAACAGGCTCCGCCGGACCTGCCTGTCCAATACATGAATCTTGCCTTACTTTCATCTCACGTGCGTCACGCTCTTGACAAATATTTAGCTTACAAAAAAAAGATGTCTGGAAGATAAGTGGAGCTGACAAATCATTATGACGGAACACATCATTATTATGATTTTTCTACTATTAATATAAAGCTAGCTGGAGAATCCAATTAGTGTTCCTCAAAAAGTGCAAAAAAAATCATAATACTTACGGTCAATCATGGATTGCCATTTCAAGTTCCAAATCTTGGCTCTCCCTCTGCTATTAAGAGGGAAACATAAACAACTAGTGTGAGATCGTCGAGAGATTTCACAAAATTCATTCTGATCTAAGCTAATTGGGGTCACAAACATGTTTATAAAATTTGGGTTGCGAATGTCAGATTGGGTTTGCCATGATTATATTATAGGGACTCTTCGCCTTCGTGGACAATCCTTTGGAAATGAATCATCCAGAATAAATGCTGTGGGAGGAAAGGACCTACCTACGCTACGTCCTTATTATGGGAAACCATGTGAGAATAAACTTAACAATTTTTAATCTATTTTAAATTAATTAAAATTATTAATATCATTCAGTAGAGTTGATCTGACCTGTCCAGTCCTTGTTGTTGTACGGACCTGATCTAATTTCTCACATTATGCAGCTTGGGCAAAGAGTAAGCCTGTTTATAATATAATAATATTTTTAAATTTCTGAAAATAGAAAAATATATTTTTTTTGCATTGCTTATTTCGCGCATTTAATAAATGTGTATAAGTTGAGTGCTACGAGAATTTTGGTATAATTTTTCCTTTTAGCTGGATGCTCGAGTTTTTTTTTGAATCCTTGCCTTCCATTGGGCCACACATTCTTTATAATTATATGAATAAGCATCACAAGTTTATTATGGATCGGATCAGGAACAAATATCACATCAAGATTATTAAAATAAAAATTTGTTGGAAGGAATTTTTTTATTTTTATATTTTAGTAATTAGTAAAGTTATTTCGAGCAGCTGAATAGCAGCCAGCCATGGAGCAAATTTCCCTATTATTTCTAATCGCAACCCTGAAGGTCATCTCACGTCTCCTTTTAGTCCTCCTATTTCTCCCATGGAAGGGGATGGTCCTGTTGTACGTAAAAATTTTCAAGCGGGGGGATTTCGGCCAACTCGTCAACCCCATCGGAATCATGGTGACGCTACTTGACGCCTCCGTTCCGGACCAGAACAAGGTCTCGATCTGCGTTCATCTCCGTCTTGAGGGAGAGCTCGAGCTGTCCCTGGAAAAACTGCGGCTCCTGTTTGGCAAAAATGTTTTGGGACGCAAGCTTCCCTTTGGACTAAGCTCCGCTTCCCGGAGCTACAACAACATATCGTGAATTTTGGAGGTTATCAGATGTTACTCTGGGCGGATTCCTCCGCAAGAGGAAGTACTTGAGGTGGTGCTCAACAAGACATTCTCAGAAGGGCGGAGTCCGTGGGAGTTGTTCCTGTTGAAGGTACTGGGTGGGGTCGGTGGGAATGAGGAGGGGAGGAGTTGTGTTTTGTTATTGAGAATGCATCATGCCATGGGAAACTGGTCGTGGAAGCACTGGGAGACACGGAATTGAAAACTGCAAAATGTCAACAAAATAATTCCCCGAGGCGTCTTTTGGACTCCATTTTGCTCGTCAGCCTCCTTCCATTCCGCCTGATTTCCATCCTAGTCCGACTTGGACTGGCCCAACGACAGTCTCAATGTCATCCCTGGAGAATTGCCGGCATTTCCAAGGACCCGTCTCCATTTATAGTGGCATCCTCTGGAAAGCTGTCGTTGGAGGAGCTGAAGCGGGTTGGGAGGAGCCGGGCTGGCGGAGGAGGAGTAGAAACATCCGCAGTCATTATGGCCCTCATCACCGGAGCCATTCGCAGGTTTTTCGACAAGACGAGGATTATTGCGGACGGGTACGACGACGACGACTTTGGAGGTGGGATCCAGGCGGGGTGGACGCTCCCCAAGGCCAATCACCCCCCGACCCTAACCAACCATGCGTACCCAGGAGCACCATATCTCCCAACGAACGTGGAGGAGCGGGCACTCCGCTTGAAAAGTTGTGGGGAATCCTATCGTGCATCCAGAATTTCACAGGATGGAGCCCGGGTGGATCTTGCAAGTCGTCTTCTCTCGAATGTGGTGGTCACATCGGTTCTCCTCTCTGCTGCTTCCGACGGCTGGAATGCTCTTCCTATGGGAGTCACAAACATTGCGGGCCACTCGGACGAGTTGTGGATTGGGGGGAAGGAATGCACGGAATGTAACTTTTGCGTTAACCCTCCGAGAGGTTCCAAGGGTAAACTAACACATTTTTCCAATTTCATTTTTTTGATATTTTCTTCCAGAGTATTAAAATATTCTTGTCTTGTGGACCAATGTAGGAGTCGTATTCAACTTATTCAGCTACAAGAACTGGCTCCAAATCAATATCGTTGGTAAATCCAGCATTATGAGCGGATCTAAGATGGACAGACTGGCCGAGTTGATTGAGATGGAAGCAGCAGATATCATAATATGTGGACATGATGATAACCCTTAGTCTTAATATTCACCGTTAATAATATTATAATATTAATAATTAATTCAATTATGCTAATATATAAATATATATATATATATATATTGTGATGTGATGTAAAGCAATTGTCAGCACTTTTTTAAATTTATTGCTTCTCATTTGAACAACTGGACATAAAACTAAAAATTATAAATCAATAATAAATAATAATAAACAACTTTTAACAAAACATGACGTGTTTAACTACTAATTGCACAATCCAATTTGGTGCTAGATACTAATAATTAATGGATGACGCTAAGGCTGGAGTCCCAGAAGAATACCATGCTGATGAAGTAGAAGAACTGGAAAGTATTGTGAACATTTCGTCATTTTCGTCGTCGTCTGATGATGATAACCACCCACCAATCGAAGGTTCAACCTGCTCTGGACTGGCAATGGCAATAATGGTAGAGCTGTACTTCTGCTGCACACGGGTGGTGGTTTCCTCTGGCTGAGTCGATCCTCCGTCCAAAGACGTGCACCCCACCACCTCCAGGATGAGCTGCGTAGCAGTAGCCGTCAGCGTGGGCGTTATTTCGGTGGTAACACGGATCGTATTTGTCACTTCGAGAGGCACTTCAAATTCCTCAACTTTGACAACCGTGGTTTGAGGGACTTGAGCCACTTGAGAGACCGTCTCCACCTCCGTTGTCGTGATCATGCTGGTGGCAGTCACGGTGACCAGTTGGGACTCGATAATTGTCGACACGAGCAGGATTTGGGTAGATCCGTCATAAATGGTAGTCACCTATAATAAAAAAAATACAATAAAAGGTTTAGTAGCAATTTTACGATTACTATAAACTAATTTATGACAGAGTAAAACACTATTATTTTTTATCACCTCTCCCGTCACGGTGGACGTAGTCTGGGGCACCTCCACCGGGATCGTCTGCGTTGAAGTATACACGGTTACAAACGTGTTGGTCACGTAGACCGTCACACTGCTCATTTCCAGGGTCTCCAGAATGGTCTCCGTTTCCGTCACCGTGCCCGTCGTCACTACCTTGGGGTAACTGGTACTCGTGACAGTGTCACTCGTGGGGTAGAAAGTCGACGTTGAGGTGAGTGTCTCCACTTTGGTTATGGTGCAACCATTCTGAGTTGTGGTTAACTGGAGCTGCTGCTGTGAGCCGCCTGATGATGAGAGGAGGGTCGCGGTGGTGGTGGTACTAATAACTGCAGTTACAGCGTCCGCTGTAATTGTTGAAATCAGTGTGGTTTGAGCTGCTAGAACTGCAACAGTTTTTGGGTGGCTCAAGGTGACGGTTGGTGGTGGGGTCAGACTAGCATCAGTAGTCTGTAGAACTGTGGAGGTAACTGTGCCGGCAACTGTCAGAATCGAAGTGGCCGTCAGGTCCGGATGAATGATGGTCTGATCGAAGGTGATTGTGGTGTAGGAGGTGGGAATCCCGCAAGATCCTGT
>JAANSN010001010.1:0-40286 GCA_036850665.1 Dicranocentrus wangi | reverse complement strand
ACCCATTTTGTATAGGAAAGTGGGTTCGGCTGAAGGGAATATGGCGTTCGCCAACTGGGTCCCCAGTGGTTGTCGATGCATTTGATGGTATGCCTCAAACAGTAGGTAGTTATTCTTGTATAGTGATCGTAAGTGAACTTATGTCGTGCTGACTGAAAAGTTCTCCTGTTGGGATTTAACAACCCGTGCGACAAGGGTCTCCCGAACATACCCAGTTCCAAACAAAAAGAAAGTTTTTGTTCAAGTTAACTTCAGTTCACCCAAACGCTTTAGGTCCGGCTTTCCTGCGTCTATATTTTCCTATGTCTGTTACACACAATCGAATAGCTTGGACACTCCATTTCTCCGTTTGTGTTGTACACATTCGTGGTCGACATAAATTTACATAAGAACAAGAATATTTGGCAATCCACGTATGTTGTAAGTTTGTTGTTGTGTAAGTACGACCGGAAATCTAGGGATGTGTACATGATCATTAAACTGTCGCTGTCGGCCATATCAAAATTACATTTGTTGCAAGATCTGCAGTTTATAAGTGAAACTCCTGTAGAAGGTATCGATTACCGTGTTTTTCTGCCAGACTCATGAAATTTTTGCCCAAAAAACAGCGGAAAGTCATGTCCATAATATGGATATCCAATATTATTCCAGAAGGTATAGCAGAGCAGAACACTAGAGATGTTTATGATTGCGTGTGTGTAATGTATTAATGCATGCGTGCACGTGTGCCTGCCTACATTGTATAGCATAGGCATGTTTGTCATTCATACATTTCATAGCTTTTATAGACAAGTAGAGACTAGACACTAAACTAAACACAATAGTCCACCTTGGAATTGGATAGTACGAGGAACAATATTTACGTAGTTTGAGTGTGTCGAATACTCTCTCATGCTTGTCTGTCATCCATGCTTGTAGTTTCCCAGTCATTACTTGAGTGTCTGGCTTTTTGCTATTGGGATCTAATTTGATGAAAAAAGAGGCGAACGAAAGTGTGGAATGAGGTTACTAATTTATTTATTGCATGTAAAATAGCCTAGCTAAAATAGGAGGAGCTGACCAGAGATGAAGTAAAATTTCTCCAAAGCTCTATTACAAGCTAATATATACGTAATACGTAACCTAAATTTTGGCCAGATAATGAAAATTATAAAGTACATAACCATTTTCGTTCAAATTATACTCCACCCATTCCATGAAAACGTGAATACTTATGCATGCAATTTACAAATGTGCGATGTATGGAATATAACAATAAATGGTGTGCATCATTGGTCTTGGTCATTCATTCCAATCGTGAAGCGGTTTTGAATAACACATTATTCAACTTGAGATACAAAACAGCTACAAACTTGTACGATGTGATGGTGTCACCATACCCCAAGAGAAATGAACTGAAACAAAACATGACTAAATCACTAAATGTAGTTTGAACATGCATATAGATATTATGTACTAACTATGTGCATATATAATACCCACCTGTAAGACACGAGAGAAAATTATGCTGTGACGAAAGCAGTCTTGCCATTTCATTAAATACAACACTGTACACGGAACTCTTATCGACTTTCCCAAAAGTGAAAGCCTTCCTTGAAGAAAAAAGTTGGCTAATGCTTGTTATGTATATAACGTATCTCCTGGATAGAAAGCCACTATGGCATTGAGAAAAGTAAGATAGATAACCCAATGCTCGACATTTATTACTGGGTATAGGTGTGATGATAAAAGACTACTTTCACTAGTTGCAACTTTAAACTGGCACCGCATAGGCGAAAACTGGAATGCTTATACTACTCATATGTACAGTTTTTGACTGAATGCGGAAGCAAAAGAGTAATAGCGTAAAACAAAAGAATGAAGGGAGTACAGTCCGTTTATATCAGATAGTGGTGAAACTTGTAAATGTGAGTTCACGTTATTGTGATGTGATGGTGGTATGATAGGCTCATTGTCGAAGTCCAACGCACCAAAGCTTTGGCTTTAATAAGTACATTCATAAGATATCAGTAAATGTGTATTATGTTATTTTAAAAAATGTTTCGAGAGACTACTCTTACTCTTTAATAATCCTATTATTAACAATCCAGATTTTATATTTGGCAGAAATAGTTGTCGAAAAATATGGATCCACTGGTACTCTGTATGTCAGTCTAGTGTAATCACGAATAATAAGTATGAAGGCTGAAGCCCTCTATGTCATTTTGCCATCGTCCTTCCATAATTCAATTTAACGATTGGACTAAATGCATACATACAACACCCATAAAAAAGTAGATTGCAAAGTGTTGCAAAAGCATATTGTGTAGGACACTGACACTTGTTACCCACAAAAAGTTGTTGAGTATTTGTCACTTTAAAAATTATATAAAGGATTTCATCCGGATAAATTTCTTGCTTGCATATGTACTCTTTTCGTTTGTAGCTTTTTCAGCACAGCTTCTTGCTTTCTAGGAATGTTATTTTGTAGCTGTCTCGTGCCTACTTGGAGTGGTTATTATGTTTTTATTCTTGTCCTTAAAAAACTTTCAACTTTCTTGAAGACGAGAATCATATCCAATTTTCTCCCCATTTGAAGAAGCAGTTGGAGATAAAACTTATTTCAGGAACAATAAACGCGCAAAATGCATTGGAATGCTCAAAGATACTTTACGGGAATGCGTATAGCTGAACGCTGAGTGATACTTGTATGCATATGTACTCTTTTCGTTTGTAGCTTTTTCAGCACAGCTTCTTGCTTTCTAGGAATGTTATTTTGTAGCTGTCTCGTGCCAACTTGGAGTGGTTATTATATGTTGTTATTCTTGTCCTTAAAAAACTTTCGACTTCCTTGAAGACGAGAATCATATCCAATTTTTCTTCCCAAAATTTGAAGAAGCAGTTGGAGATAAAACTTATTTCAGGAACAAGAAACCCGCAAAATGCGTTAGGATGCTCAAACTCTACGGGAATGCGTATAGCTGAACGCTGAGTGATACGTGTACAAGAAAACTCCGAAAAATTAATCGAAATTTTTATTTATACAAAAGCGAGAATGGATCTCTCCCTAATATGACCATGTCGTATTACCCTGTGATTCATTCATAAATCACCATTGAAATGTAATCGGTAGAAAATCAGGAATATAGTCTGCCAATAATGGTCTGCCAGTCGAGCTGTGATTTACAAGGATCATTAACTCATTTATCTTTCAGTGTGTAAAAGTGTATAAAATATGTTTCAACCAAAAACTGCATCATTTACGCTAAGACTAAATTTTGCCTATTTTCCTTTTTGAAGGTACCATACGACTTCGTGGAAAATGCAACGACACATCGCAATGCATTGGAGAGCATGTCGATTGCAGACTTGGAGTTTGCAAGTGTCAACTTGGCTACGTGCCAAGTGTTGACAATGGAGATGTATGTGGAGGTAAGGAAAAACATACTTTTATGCTTTTCGATCACGCGAATCGTGAGTCGAGTCAATGGAAACAGAACGGGTGGGTGTAGTATTGTAGTATAGGTATATTTGCTTCTAATAGGTGATCGAGCTCGAGTACACACGTACTTTTAGGTATAGAAGTTGACTCGCACTATTTTCTACGTGACTTGCTTATCAATTCGGACGCTCTGATGTAAATCTTGTTGAGGCACATCATCGAGCGTGTACATTCCAGGGATAGGGATACACATACTATAATATGTCATCGGACTCATCCATGTCACATGCAGGAAAAATATGTACTGGCTTTCATATCCATTAACTAGCAGGTAACGGAAGCGATGCGGTAGTCTATTTAGATTTATTATGGAAATTGCTGGTTGCTAGTTTTTGCAGGAGGAATTGAAGTCCGAATGGACAACTTCCCCTGTCGGGGATACCCAAACCCAATGTTTGCCTTTGATCAAATAATAAAAATATTAAAAATAGTTTCCCACATGCCAACATAATAGAAAAATTAGTTTTTGCGTATCTCCCAAAGGGAAAGTAAAATTCTAATCCAGGCTTGATTTGAATTCCTCGTCTAATATGCTACGTAGGGGAGTACGAGTCAGTAATTTTTATAACAAAATTAATTGGACTGCCACATGTGTTACATTCAATGATATCAGACACATCGTTGGTTACATTTTTGTCCTGTAAGAAACCCTGTCAAGGGAAAGGAATATCTTGCTGTCTTTATTTCCTGAAAGTAAGATTAGAGGATGAAATGTGAAATGTCACATTCTAGTCACTATATATTTTCCTATCGCGGTTCATCGGTGAACCGCTCCTAGATGTGATGTGGATTAGTTTCAAAATGCCCTGTAAATAGCTTGAGGTAGGTTCCACGGTAGATTTAGAATCAAATACAAGAGTTTCACTTTCGTTGTTCCACTTTCTCCAGGTTGAATAACTATTTGACTTGAGACTCCCAGTAATAGCAAGTGTAATTGCTAGAATGTGGATGCATTTATGAATATTGTCAATATCTCTCTTTAAACAGCATCTTTGCTTAAAGTTAAAGGGTAAAGTGACCATCTGTACAAAATTATCATAACATATACTCATAGATGAAAGTTGAAGCGAAGCAAGATACAAAATGCTATGATGGAAAGAATATTTTACAATCAATTGAGTATTGAGTAGCGGTTCTAATGGTACTCATACATGTCAAATAGGCATGACATTACTAATTTACCAAGTGTAATCTTAGCATAAGCTTACGGAGAGTTCTGAAAGTAACAACATAAAGTAATAAAAGTAATGTATCAATATCATAATATCATGCAGTATTATCATGCAGTATCATGCATCATATCAGTGAAATGCAGTAAAAGTGTGTCGATTTAGCAGCATGTAAGTCGCTGTTTCAATTGGTGTCTGAAATCGGTTTATCTACAACATTTAAAACAAATACTGTCAGTTTTAGCTCATGCTGAAGTGTTTATTATTATTATTTTTCTTTACAGAGGCTAGCGCCCATCATGTTGAAGTTCCAACGGCAGACCCCACAATGATAGGAGTCGTTGTGGGTCTTGCTTTGATGTCCGTAACACTTTGTATCGTACTCAGACTGTTTGCTAAGTAAGAATATGATTGATTTTTTTACAACTAAAGACAATATGAGTATCTCTTCTGTACATGTTAAATTAAAACAAAACGTACTTGAATAGAGCAAGATTCCGGGAAAACCGGACAATTTTCAACACACCCAACCCTCGGTTGATGAATGTGTCCTTACTAAAAGGGTCCAAAACATTACTGAGGGGAAATAGTGGGGGTGGTGGTCAGAGGTCGAGACGTGGCAGTCAAGCTTCGGTTGCCAGTGGACAAATTGATGGGCAGACCTCAGATAACGCAATTCTAGACGGAAATGGCATACCAACTACTGCAGGGTCATCAAATCCGCATAGGATTAAACCCTCCCGGACATTATCAACAGACACGGCCAACCTAGAGGGGACTCCGAAAGCTTCAAGGCAGATTGCTTCTGTAAACCGAGGAAAGTTTCGACAAGACTCGGTAGCTTCGAATGTTTGAAAGCTCGTGGAGTAAAATGTATTATTTCAAATTCCTATCTCTTCATCCTCAACTTTTTCAGCAAAAACCCAACAAATTTTTCTACCTAGAAAAAACGTGCTAAATATCTGTATATTTTTTGGTTCATCTAGTATTTCACGATTTGAACCTCAACATTGCATATTATATAAGTCAATTGTATACCTGTCAATTGCTTTCAATGCGTTTTATATACAATTCCGCCAATCCTGCTTAAAAGAAATACTACATAGAATTTTGACACTTTTCATACCTTACGTGTAATTATTCCTTCAAATATCAATGCACTACTTCAACACGTGCCACGCCAAAGACACAATCCATCATTGGTTTCACTGAAACCATATGAATGAGGGCAAAAGAATTTAAGCAGTATAAATGCCGTGATGAATCTTTCCTAAAAATGCTCATTCTGCGTTCATATATTAAAGTACGCTCGTCTCAAAACTACCAAATACCATAATACTAATGACAAGGTGTCCCGTCCCGTGTATCGTTAATAGTCCGACTATTCCGTTTAATGACTTCACACACAAATTCGACATTACCGTAATCTTCAACCTTATTTTGAGTGTTGTTTATGTGTTATTATTATGTTAAGTATATATATATATATGCAATATGTATGCAAATGGATTAACGTATTTACGTATAACTTGAAAAAACTTTCCAAATGAGTTCAATAAAAATCCTCTGGCCTATACTATTATACTAGATGATTAGATAAGATATTGACTTACCTACCATGTAGCTGGTAGCTAAGAATTGGTACTACTAGTATCTCAAAACCTTAATTCGCTCTATTTGTCAACAATTAGAATCCTTTACGGTGTAACGTTACGTTATGCAACGCAATAACTAACTGAAGTTCACAACTGGATAAAAGATGACAATCCCTGCTGATGACTTACAAATTAAACGTTAGGATAAATTTTAAATGAAATAAATGTCATTGTGTTTACGCGAAAATACGAGAATAAGTGGACAAAGACTTATTCATTCTAAGAAGGTACATGTGGGCTGGGCGTAAGTTAGCAAGTACGTATCATTAAAATGCAGGTCAAATGCAAAACGAATGATACAATGCAAATGCTAATTCACATTTTTTGTTTTACTTGTTTTAATTGTTAGTGATTAAAATGCTAGTTTAGGCTACACCGTATTGTGACACAACGAAGTTCATGTGTGACCGAACGTCACGTGGTTGTGCTACGGAATTATGTCAATTTGCCAGTAGTATAGCATAAAATGTACCGTAAGTAAGTAAAAGTGCGTAAATTGAGGTAAATGAACTTCGATAAGATCCGTTAGATGATAAAGTAGGATATTTTTAACAATTCTACTTACAAGGTTAGATGCACATTGTGCACAAAAAGGTTCGAATACCTAAGTTGACATTATTAAAAGCCCAAACCAAAAATACACAGATTCACATTCACACGCCTGTGCCATATCTTATCTTTCCTGGTGCCTAATACTATCATCGACTTTCCCATAAACTCATTTACCAAACCACGCCGTTTTCACTGTACGAAATATTCCCACCATTACCATTAGCTATTACATACATACTACATACCTACCTACATAGATTTTGGAGTTTTTAACGTAAAATTGTAATTTACGCTACTGGGAAGAAATTATATTATGTAAATGAGTAACTGTAACTGTACTGTGTAGCAGTAGGGTTATACGGGAATGGCGACTAATCACTTTAGAATAAGTTATGTGAAAGTATTATTAAAAAACTAAATGGACATGCACACTTTATAAACCTGCCCAAATATATATGCTATGTTTACAAACTATCGTTTGGATGTAATTAGCCATAATATGTTATTTTAACTTGCATGAAATTGATATAGCATAAAGTTACAAGGAGCAAGAATAATGTATATAGATTCTGTTTATGCAATAGAGATCGAAGATGTTTTGCGATTTACTGAAATTGAAATTAGATAACAATTTAATATAAATTGTTAAAATACACATAGTTCAGGCACTGAAACGAGTACCGGTAAATGACAGTGCTGATTTACTTGATTTCGATATTTCGTTTACTAAACCCATTTTTGGATCTACAGTTATAACATTAATCTATGCGCACACATGTTAATTAAATTAGTAAAATTGTCAATGTCAACGTGTATGTGATTTTATGAAGTGTATCTATTCAAAGCGAAATCTTCAACTTGATGTGATGTGATCCAATCCAACCAAATATTAAATTCAATTGATCGCGATCGGTCATTGTTAGTTCCATTATTATTTTAGTTAAGGATTTCATAATTGCAATGCCAGCCAATATGTTAAAGGACACCTATATTGATATTGAGTTTTTTAAACATCAAGTCAAACAATATAATATCAAACGTTATGTATTATGTATAATTATTATTTAACTTTGATTTTGGTACGTGATGGTTAACTGGTTTGAGAGTATATTTATCATGAGTATAATATATGTTAAACTTGTTCTATGTATTTTACAATTGTTATACTTTGAACTGTGACATATTATGTAAACCAAGCTATGTAACATTGTTAATATATTTACACTATTACACTCCATTTCAACATAAAACGTCAATCCATCTAAATTAAAAGAGAACCTTTCCTATGAAAGTTTGTTGAGAGAGGTTTTATTCTTGTAGTGTCTTGTATCTACCCGTGCATGGTGTGCATACTAGTGATCCGGGTGATATTGCTATAATAATTTATTGAAAGCATATTTTCATTCTGCAGAATTAGGGAGGATAGTCATGAATGAGATATTGTCTTCCACTAGTGATGTTTGTCTCGTACAAAGCTGTTGTTGTTATCAGTTTCAGTTCAGGCATGTATCACGACTACTACATATTATAGCTGAGCAACTACTAATAGATAAAATTGCCTACCTACTTATGTTTGTGAACTTGAAAATGGCCCATTCCGTTGACTTTCTCAATTTTAATCTTAAGAAACACTGCATACCAAAGACTGACATGACAGCTTACGGATACTGAAATTCAGGTTTGGAGTGTAAAAATTATCTTTTGTCTGTTGTAGGCAGAAACTGCCATGTAGTTTAGGGAAGATATCTATCTATATGCATGTGAAAAATCCCCCCCCATGGTCCTGCAGTATGAAAACATATTTTCTTATTGATAAGGATCATTCGAACTACTAGCCGCAGTATTTTTACCAGTCATGCTGACGTCCACATGAAATTTACTTTCTCTTTTGAAGCGGCTACACCATGTTGGAAGCGCAGCACGTATTTCTTTGCGAAATGACGATCCTCGCGCGTAATAAATTGGGAGATTAGCAGCAGAATTCACTGCTACGGATAATGTTAATCCCAGGACAAGTTCTCGATAATACATATTTGTGAAATGTAACACGAGATAGTGCGATATAGGCTCAATATTGCACAGGAATAGAACGATAACGACGGGGACAAACATTCTCGCTGCGCGAATATCTCGGCGTTGCTTCTTACTCAGTTCCTGTCTTCGTCGGTTAAACTTTTGTATCTACACATTTAGGGTAGAGAGCATTCAATATTTAGAGAAAATTTAAAGGTCAATTTGCATAGCTGTGAATATTTTGATAAACATTGAGAAAATATGGTTTAGCGCACCTCCCAGAATAGAAGAATATTGAATAGGAGTAGAATAGGAAATGGAACCCAAATATCAATTTGATAGTGAACTGACTTCAAACTGTAATACCAAAATTGTTCGAGGGGTGTTGATTCAATGATGTATTGCATTTTGCGGAGACTTGGAACATCTTGTCCATCGTAGTTGTACCCGATGGTGATGCTCGACAATCGTGGAATGTTTATGAGAACCGCAAATATTACAACTCCAAGAGTCATCATTTTTGTCCTTTTGTCAGTAAACCAGGCACTGCTTTGTATCGGACGAGATATGACCAAGTAACGCTCTACGGTTATTAGAACGGTCATATAGGAAGATCCGGATCGGCCTATAATGCGAATATTATAATATTAGGCCAGATTATCTATAATGGCGGCACGGAATCTAATATCAAATCCTACCCAGCAAACACAAAAGGAATGGCATATAGTACAAAAAGAGTGTAACAGGTCCACGTTCCCAGCCCTCTGGAAAATATGAGATTGAAGTCATGATCCAACCAAAATGATTAGTATGATTACTATTGTATTCTAAAATTTACTTGCACAGTATAACTGAGCTTACCGTAATACGAGACCATTGCACTTGCAGCGATAACTGATGTTGCACTGCTCAGCAGGTCAAAGGATGCAAGAACAAGTAGTAGAAAATCAAAAGATCTTTTCTCCTTGTGGTTTCTCATTATAGAAATGATTAGACAGTTTGTAAAACTTCCAAATGCTCCAACGAGCATAATCAAAACCCAAATAAATATGCATATTATGTGACCTGCTGAATCATGATCATCTAGCTTATCACCAGACAGGAAAGCACCAGCTCTGGGGCACTGAAAACACTTTTCCGTATAGTCTGAACCGCTATACTCCCGAACGCAGTCTATTTTGCTCTCTGGAAAATCAACTAGCAGGCAGAAAACCACCGGTAATTTCGTTGTAATAGTGTCATTATTTAGCTTGATCATTTTGACTTATTTAAAGTGCTGGAAAGGTTAGTTAGTAACAGTAACTCAATAACGCAAGGCCTTCTTGCAAGTTGTGTATTTTCTCTAACCGGGAATATATCAATCCTTTCACATAAAATGAAAGTAATATTTATACTACAAGTTCTGAAAAATCAAAGTGCTTAATTTGACTACGAATACCTTCTACCTGTATTTCGCTGAAAATATACAAACTATTAACTTCACCAAGGGAAGACGTAAATCTCAGATTCCAAAAGTTATTCAATCAACTACCAAAGACAAAAACCACCAAGGCTCAATGATTAGACATCTCGATGCATCTAACTTATTGTATCCTAAATAATAGCATGGCGAAACGATTTCCCTGAAGTTGAGGTTTCAATAAATCAAATATTTGGTTACATGATGAGTACATAACTCTGCTATGTAAATAGCAATAACACACTGCTCAAAATCGGCATTTCTAGTATTTTCACGAATGACTTGGCGAATTACGAAAACCATAGATATGTGTTTGCTGTTGTAAATTATTCAACGTTAAACGTGACTCATTTGACATAAGTGTGCAGCTCTAACCAACACGACTCAAGCAGCCCAGTTTGATATGAGTCCACATCCTTTAAACAATTCTTTGAATGTTGGGTATAATTTTAACTTTTAATACGCGTGTCCAAAACCATGATATGCACGAACAATGTTTGTTGCGGTTGGTTCATATTTTTATATTGGCAAAATCGGTTTATTAACTACAACAGCACATTTGGAAGATATTAAACTCTCAAAATGCATTAAATACAGTTTTATTGGTTTCCTCATTTCTGGATTTTAAAGTATCTATAATTTCTCGAATGACAAAACATCAGTCTTTTACCAGCTTTACCACAAAGCACAACCCACCATAATCAAAATGTACACGTATAGCTTTACATATCAATGTATTTATATTGCATTAGGTTGTTCATGTTGGGAGAAAATATGTTAGCTCTACTAACTAAGTTTTCAGCTATTGCTCCATCCGTAGATTTAAATCCCATCGCATTTCCTGCAATGATAATAACACAAAAAATGTAGTGAATCATTGACTTTAATCATTAAAGGAGGCTGTTGACATAATTTTTTTACCACATGCCACATTAGTATCCGCACAATTTGTTGTTGCAGTGGTCAACCCTTTTCCTTTCATTGTTTGCTTCAGCGCATCATCACGTGAAAACCGGAACTCTATTTTGTACTGCTTCTGAAGTTTGCGCAGCCTGGCTTCACTCTTGGAATCAGCAGTGTAGAATGGAAACTCAACACTCTTGATGATTTCCGAAACTCTGGCATCTTTCCCAAACAAGGCTTCAAAACCATCCAGAACGGCCGGAAGAATCAAGGAATTCAACTGATCGCCAAATTTTCCAGCAAAGTATCCCGTACCGTATTTTAAAAATTTGAAATTCAGCTTGGAGCCATGTGTTGAAGTTGAAGCGAGATCAACAAGGGCTAAACCAGTAAGGATGACATCTTGCTCAACAAATTTTCCATATGCTTTCGCGTCAAAAAAGCAGTTACTCCGTCCTTGTGTGCCGCCAAAGCCAACGTGCCTAATGTATCGCCTCCCCTCGTCCTCTTTGCATGTTGACACTTCTTGAAATGTCTTCCTTTTCTCGCCAACCACGCGCTCGAAAATGAAATCATCAAGGGGGCCCTTGTACGGGTCGTTATTCTCCTGAATGAGGACAAGCCTTCCAGAATTGTATGGCTTTTGAAATTGTAGCGCTGCAAGGTCACAAATGTAAACAGGCTCGTTCTTTTGTTCCACTCGCGAACATTTATAACCCCCACAAAACGCTGTTTCATCCTTTCCTATAATTACACATTGTCTTGCAAGATCCTTGATGGAATAAACTAGTGTTTTGTCTTTAATGTCAGGCGAGTAATTCAACATGTCAATAACGCCATTAGTATTTCGAGCTTCATTTCTAGCCACTTTTTGCAGAATGACTATGATTTTGATGATCAAAATCTTCAGTAATCTTGAACGAGTCGAGAACTACGGGAGTTGGTCCACTTGCATTCCTGCCTCGTTTCATGGAAGGCTTTTCGTGAACTTGAAACTCGATCCCTTCCAGGGTTTTTCCTAGTATTTTAAGGCCTTCACGAACCCATGATGGTGCAAACACTACGACATCCTTGGACGATGAAACTGTTCGCTGTGAACCTTTCTGGTCGTGCCGTAAGTAACTTTTACAAGGCATCCTTTTAGTTTTTTTTAACTCCTAGAAAATAGTCTACGAAAATAACAATCGCATAACTATTTTAGTATTTGACTACGTCATTTACAAACTGTAAACCCCACAATACATGGAAACGAAATAAATATATTCTCATTGATATTCCCTTCCTGCCCGCATCCGCATCTACATCTGCGTTCAACATTTTCCCGGAAAACACAGATGAGCACGCACTCCCAAGCACACGGATTGCCCTTTACAGCACCAGCAAAAAATTTAAGAGCATAAGTGTATGATTTCCGTTTCCTGCACCGGTAAATGATTTACTCTTTGCTGTTCACGATTCACGATTATGCTGTTAAAAAACAACCGTGCGCAAAATTTACCTAAAATATTATGAAGGTAGGTATTATGAGTCCTCGTCCACCACTAGTATTTAAAAGTCGTAAAAATAGTATGAAGCGTGCCATGGAATTGGTTCTTGGGTATCTTTCTCTTGGCTGTAAATCATTTTGACTTGTCCAAATTCCAGATTCGGTTGGAATATGCTAAATAGGTTAACGTGTAACCCATCCCAGTAGAAATTGGGAAGACCACCCAACAAGATCCGTCTATAGACTTCGTCCTAGTTGCGAGTTAATACTAGATTCTCGCACTGCATTCTAAAAATATCAAATCCGGCATTTTTGGGTAAATTCTGCGCTTCGTTATGTTCAGTCAAAAGCAATCCTCCTTTCTTGTTTTTAAGGGGAAAATCGTGCGCTCCAAAGTGTAAATCGTGTGTTGGTGCTGGAAAGGAAAAACCGTGTGCTTCACAGCGCTCTCCAACAGCAGATCAAATCATGTGTGTTTTAAGATGTGTGGAAGTGTGGATACAAGTTGTACTGTTACTGTTACTATTGTAGACAAGTCTGACCTGATTGTGCGTTGATCTGACTGACTAACTCGACTCAACCACAACACAACTAATACTGATTCTGCATCTACCCTACCTACATACCTAATATGCAATAGAATGGTTTATGCAAAACGTGCAAAAAAGATAGGATAGGTATTTATTTCAGTGTGGTATGATGTATGGCTAGCCGCCGGTGTTCGCATGCAAACTCAAAATTAAATCGAATTAAAATAGCTTAATAAACTTTTAATTAAAAGGATTTGTCAATATGATAATTGTTAACATAATAATACAGAATTATGGAATAATGTTGGATGGTCGATTTGTATATATTGTAGAGGGTGCACTTACATATGACATGCTCAAATTTCGTTGGGTTAGTTCAGATTTCAGATACACAGTTTTAGATTTCCACGAATTTTTCAGTCATCAGCAGATTGATATTTGGGCAAAATATGTTTCCTTTACTGGCGAGATTTTCACTTATAGCAGCGTCAACACTCCGGTATCCCATCTCGTTCCCTGCAAAGGAAATATGTACAAAGATTACTTCATTTATTGTGACCTGAATAGCGAGTTGGACTCATCATCTACGTCATACAAATAAATGCACTTAGCCTTACCAAAAGCCGCATGGTTATCTCCACAATTTGTCGTTGCAATCACCTTCTTTTTGGAGGTTTGTTTTAGAGCATCATTCGCACCAAATTTCACTTTAATTCCAAATCGCTTCCTGAAGCTTTCCAGTCGCGACAAACTTTTTGGATCAGTCTTGTAAAATGGGAGTTCAACGCGCTTAATTGCGTTCAGAACCTTAGCATCGCCTTTCTCGAACAGTTGCTCCAATCCGTCAACCACTCCAGAAAGAATGAGTCTATCTAGTTCGGTTGCAAACTTCCAAGCAAAGAACCCCGTACCATATTTAAGAAATTTAAAGTTGATTTGGTCTCCGTGACGGGAGGCAACTTCACTCAACGCAGTCCCACTCAGAACCACATCCAAAGCAACGAATTTCTTATATGCCTTTATATCAATGAAACACGACTTTCGCCCAGGCAAACCGAATCCATCATGTGGCAAATATCGATCCACCGTCTCCCTGTCTTTTGCATCCCATGCGGTTTTCACATCATTAAATAGCCTTTTCTTTTCGCCGACCACGTTCTCGTAAATGAAGTCATCCAGAATGCCTTTATACGACCCTTCCTGCTGCACTATGACGAATCTACCGGTGTTGTAAGGTTGTTGAAACTGCAGTGCAGCCAGGTCACAAACGTACACACGCTGTTTTACCTGACATTCCGGGGCACATCCGTACCCCCCACATGCAATGGCTTCGTCCGACCCACAGATTACACTTTGCCGCACCAGGTCTCTTATAGAGTATACAACGCTGTTATCCTTTATATCACAATATAATGTGGTGTTGATAACCCCACTGGTGTTACTTGCCTCATTACGAGCAATTCTTTGTAATACTGTTAGACTCTGATCATTGAAGTTTTCAGTAATAGTGAAAGACTCCACTGGGTCACTGTTATTACGCGGTTGTGTTGTGAAACGGCTGGTGGAATTGTCATAAACATCAAATGCCGTGCCTATCAAGTGCTTTCCCAATATTTTCAGAGCTTCTTGTACCCAGACTGGTGCAAAAATTGTAACATCTTTGCAAGAGTATGTATCTCGCTCGTGTATCGCTTGCTTCTCTCTCCTAAGGTATATTCGGCACGGCATTGTTTTATTACTCTTTTGTAAATGTGTACTGCAAATTATAATCTAGTTTCTTTGTCTGAATTCCTTCTTGATTATTAAATACCAAATGTTTGGGATACTTTGCGAGTTGCACCGAACTAACTCTGACAGAGTAACAACATGACAGAGACAGGTTGTATGCAGTTCCTAATATATATCACAATGTAATGTAATATGAGTCATATTTGACTATTTTGACTATATTGTATAGGAGAACCTCAATGAGCAATCATATATAATCATAATCACAATTGAAAGCTGCTGCATGCTGTACGTTGATGCATGTTTGTGTCTTGTGTACGTGTGTGTGTGTACTCTCCTCGGTGAAGTCTCCTGCAGCAGCGTTTTTTACACTATAACTCAACATGAAAAGGTAAGATGAGTCATATGATATATGGCTTGTTTGAAAACACTTCTTTCGCTGTCCACCTGACCCCAGCGCAAGCGTCATGCCTGTGAGCTACTCGTTCATTCATACAAAACTTGATAGTGATATATGAACTTAATGTTGGGGGTGTAGGTAGAGTATGACTACTGATGCCAGCAAACTATTTAACCATCATCGTTTTAAAGTAGAACGCATTGCCACAAAAGTTTATTGCAATTGGAAGTTAGGAACCACGCTAGAAGAGAAATATAATAATGGAGTACCATATGCTTTTAACTAATACTAATCGTAAGTTGGTAAGTTATAGTTTGTTATTGTTAATCTTCATGTGTATTATTCTACACAACATTGGTTTGGTGCAACCCAAACCCAAAGGGAGTTAATCCTGAGTCGATAGACGATATGTACCTTAATATGTAAAGGTTCTTGGGATCCGCCTTTTCAAAAACTTGGAAAAAATTGTGCGTCCAGTTCAACCAAACCGAAACGTCCTACTACGTTTTCCCTTTAGATTTTTCAGGTTTAGTTTGCTCGGGATTGTCTGCAGCTGTTGGTTTGCTACTACTATCCTCATCCCCTACATTGTTCCCGTCGGGCTTTCCAGCAGCCGCAGCCTCCTCAATGAGCTCTTCCTCAATTTCCTCAATGTCGTCGGCGTCTTCATCATCAGGACCTTCCATCGCGTATTCTTCTTTAAGACGTTCGTAATTTCTACGTCTGAGTTCTCTCATCATTTCCATTCCTTGGAAGCCTTCGACATCTAAAATAGTAACAAAACCATGACAAGACTCTCTCTGTCCGTCGCCTGTTTAATGTTAGCGTAGGTAATCTACCTTTGAGTGCAGCAACTGCTTGTTTTATATCCTGATTCATTGCCTCCTCCTGAGTTGCCATATCCTTTCTCTTGAGCTTCTTCTTGGCTATGAATATTTTCTGAACGGTAATATAAGTCTGATACGCGATACAACTCCGGAGAATATACTTTCTTTGTGCAAATGACGACAAGTCTCTGTGAATGATTCGGTCATTGAGCTGGCGGCCTTCATAGGTTTGTGTCACAAACTTGTGAGCTCGCTTTTGGAACCGTGCTGTCAGATCGTAATATCGTTGCAGAACAATGAGAACAGCGAGCAGCTGAATGAATAGTACCACCACGAGCTGAATAATTCTCACGCTAACGAATTCATGTCCGCGTAAAGTATCGTCGAAGTTAAAACGTTCGTTGAATAACATTTCATAAACTTTGAAGCAGGCGTGTAATGTTGTTCCCAAAAAGAATGCCCAACAAAGATTTGCTGTTTGTAAGGTTTTTGCATGAAGGACGACGACACAAGTTGCAGCATGAAATATACTTACAAAATGAGAAGCCGAGTCATGAGATGGAACAATGTTAAGACATTGGTAGACGTCCTCCAGATATAAAAAGTCAAACTTTGCATCTTCTACGATTATTCCGAAGCTTGAAAACAACCACCATGAGAGTAAAATTTATTATGTTATCCATTTTAGTAACTTTTAAAATTGTAAGTTTTGTAATCTACCTTTCCCATAAGCAATACAAAAAATTGATGATGATAACCACATGAAATGACAGAGCAAGTGTCCAATTGGCACAGTTATGCCTTCGCTCCCAAAGTATTTCAAGTCTATGATTTTGGTCAAAGTCCTTGACACGTTCCTCCTCGTCGTCGGAGTAGCTATTTGCCGTATTCCAGTTGTCAAAGATGTTGTCAACTGTTTGGGCTTGAGCCTCTCTTAAAGCTTCCTGTTGTTTCTCGGTCAAACGGAGGTGCCGCTGATGATCGAGAAGATCAAGAATTGTCTGAATGTCATTTTCTGTTTCAATCATTGCATCATCGTGAATATCTGATTCGAGTTGAATACCACCTGCCCACGCGGCACTGGGCAATGATATGGTTTCTTGGTCTACTCCATGCGGGCTTAATGCGAAGGTTTTGACAGATCGAATGTCTTGTTGCATCGCTGGGCGATTATCCATTTTTCACAGTTATACTTGGTGACGACTGACGACACTAGTCAAGTATAGGATTATGTACTTTCGAAATCCCACCTATTGTTTTTCGTGTTGTACACAAAGTTGTTAATAGAACCTGAGGAAACATTTAATTTTTACCTGACCCATATCCCTATGTATTGTCCATCATCCATTGTAAAAGCCTGTGGTAAAAGCATGCTTGTACATGCTTTATTTATTTTGTTTGAAATTAAATATATCGTGTAATTAGCCCGACTCCTTAGTAATGTACATATTAATTTACTAGTCCTCAGTCCTAGTACACCACTGCAAGCCAAAATATGAATATAACGTTCGTGAATGCGTACGTACCTATTCAGACAGGCATACAAAATATTGTGGTTAAGGATGTACCTTACACCTGTATTTGTCCCAAATCTGCAAAATCATCAGACATTTGACTTTAATTTTAAATGGTATGAAAGACGTAGACGCAAAATTCAAAATCGAATCCCTAAAATCTTGTTCATTTATTTCACTACTTCGTTTGGTTTTTTGTTTCATCATCACATAATGTATATTTATATAGGTATAACGTAAACTTAAAGCTATTATAAATTTCTTTATGATTTTTAAAACACAAAACTAAACATTCATATAACGCAATCAAATCTTTTTTCATTTCCTCTCGAATACCGAATGAGCACAGTGCCAGATATACAAACAACTCAACTCTGATTTACATTACACACAAAAACACTACACAATTACTTTGCTATACTGATCGACCGTCCATTATACTGGAAAACGTGTGTCTAAATAACTAGCTACAATCTTTGTTCAAGGTTCAAAATCTTAAATTCTCTTAAGTATGCGGCTGATGCTTAGTTAAGCTCATAAACATTTCGGTGTTTTTTTATATTAATTAACCGGAGTAGGAGTTGTTAGTTTTGCTGATGCGTGATGAAAGGCGTGCGCTGGGCTAAGGCCTCCGGGGTTCGGGTTAAAATCAACTGGACGGAAACCTTTCTGTCGATTGTACGGCGCAGGTTGGTAAACCGATGGACTACTGCTTGTTGCCACCGATGAGGGGCTATTCAGCATGACTACTGTTTTGTTTCCAGTCACACAGTCGCCATCCCATAATTCCTAATAACAATAACGTACATTTAAATATGTAGCGTATTCTATATATTTTGCACACAGTGCAAATCCATGATTTTGAATACATACTTCCATTCGGCCTTGCGTACATACCTGTGTAACACCTGGGGCTCTTGATTTTGACGATGGAATATCATTGCTTGGGTGATTCGATTGAAACCTCTCTTCTGGAGATGAGAGAGGTCTGGACTGGGATACTGGACTGGCAGATGGACTAGTTGAATACCTGAAAGTAATTCGACAATTGATTTGTAGAGTCCACAGAAAGTTAACGATCTGACTAAATTTGAAAAGTTATTGTCTTACTTCGACTGACGAGGGGACTGTGGTGGTGTATGTAACACAGAGGCTGTTGTTAGATCAACACTAGAATGTCGGAATTGCTCCGAGTTGGACAATTGGCGGAGCCGAATGTAGGCTAATTACGCTAGAAGCTCTGACAGGGCCAGGCCCATTTCCCCTTGAATTATGCGCCCAATCTTTTCTGTAGTTATCAGAAAGAACGGATGCGTTGCCACCGAGGCCAGAACGAGGACGATCCTGCTCAGTAAGCAGGTCCATGTTCGAACTACTCAGTCCTATTATGTTAAATAATTTTGTTAAGTTTTTCAAATCCAATTCGTCTCCCTTTCTTTAAATGATTTAATACTTACTTGAAAAGTTAACCACGTATGGTAACGGTTTCACGGGAATGTCACACACAACCTGTGGATGCACAGTTGGTCGC
Organism: Dicranocentrus wangi; assembly: GCA_036850665.1. Classification (NCBI taxonomy): domain Eukaryota; kingdom Metazoa; phylum Arthropoda; class Collembola; order Entomobryomorpha; family Entomobryidae; genus Dicranocentrus; species Dicranocentrus wangi. Next base: position 21,038 of record JAANSN010001010.1, on the reverse strand, counting down.
AAATAGCCCACACTTGATTTTGAGCTACTGATGACACTACTCCCACCACCTCCACGCTTTCTATCTCTTCTACTAGTAACAGGGAATATGTCACTGCTACTTGAAGAATTGTAGTGTCTGCTGTGAAAATTACCAAATTACCTTTTATCAGAACCGCACACACATTATAGCCCATACAAGCGTGTAAAATGCAAAATATTCAGAGTTATAAGAAGAAATGTTACTATTCAAAAAGAAGTAAGATGAATTATAAAAATGAAAATTTCACATTGAATTAAAAAGTACTAAACATTGTCTAAATGTGTTTAGTTCGATGTTAGACTCATTAGTTTTCTGTGGTAGAAAGTTGTCAGTTAGTCAATCTTAATTGAAAAGGGTGTCAGTCTTCTGTACATATTGTGAATGGTGCATAAATATTTTTGATTGCCTCTTATTATGCCATACCAAAACTTCCCAGAGCAACTTAGAGCTCGCAAATGGTGTTGGTCTTCACACGTCCGGTTGTCCAAAATATTTGTTGCCAGTATTGGTTGACGATATGATGACAAAAATCAGTTAGAGCTGACCGAGTTGGCTTTTTTATGTGAGTTTGTCATTGTTGTGTCGGGGGTGTTTCCAGTCATTGAAGGTGTTTTTGTTTCATAATATAGTCTTTGGAAGTCTACCAAAGTCTGTGTATCTACTTTCTCTTTTTAAATTTCAGCTTTTAAAAAATGTTTCAGTTTCTACTTGAAAGATCAATTAGATGTGGCACTCAAGTTTCAAAAATACAGTCTATGATAGAAACAGAAATAAATCCATTTTACCTATACTCTACCTACCTACTTCCTAATAACTCTCTATTTAACAACAATAATGTCCTTCAACCTAAACCGTCACCGTTTCTTACATACTACATAACACCTAACTAACATGTAATGTTTAACGTATTAAAAATCAAGATTTCTTAAACTTTTATTTTCAAAAAATGCAAATTAAAACCATTCAAAATTACTTCATTTAATCATGTAAAAAGGGCTTTAGAAACTATAAAAATGTTTTTACTTTCACTTAAATCATTGGAAAAAGGACATTTAACTGTAAGTACTAATGTACGACATAGCTATGTGGTAAGGTTTTTATTAAACATCAAACCTTTTATTAAATTTGGCAACGTTTTCTTGATAAAAATTTCTTTGCTAGTAGATGTAAAGCTTTAAATGTAAAATATTGCACACTTGCGAAAAACTGTCTAAATGTGACATGTGACTTTCTTCTCTAGATGCAGGTAAGTGCTAACGTTTTAAAAACATGTCATTAATTTCGCGATTTAAAAATGTTTTTGGAGGAACAAGATAAATGATTTGGAATTTTTTTTACTAGATTTACTACATTTCCTATGATAATATGTATGCCTATTGGTTGAAATCGCATGATTTCAGTTGTTCGTTCAATTGGTAGGTCCAAAATGATGTCCAGGGAGGAGGTACTCTCTCAAATACGAATATGATTGATTCATTGCCAATTTCATATATTTTAAATGGCTACCTAGTGGTTGGCCCCGAGCTTGCTCTGTGATTGAATCCATCAGCGTCATGAGCTCGTCTATAATCAAAGTATTGCCGCTGACCCGTCGGAGTGCAAAACTCTGAAAGCTCTTGGGTGAGTTCAGAATGCTTTCCGGTAGCACCTGGAAAACCACTTCTGTTTCGGGATGCGCAGATAAGCTCTTTCCTTAAGTCACCCGTGGGGCCATTTGTTGTCGATGCCGGAGCACCTTCTGGTTCCTGTCGTTGGTACATTTGGTGGTGATTTGTGTTGTAACTGATATTGCTGCTCCGGGCGTTGTTCCCTCCACGAGTGTGGTTATTGACGTTTCTTTCTCGCTCTCCGCCAGGATTAGCACTTCGTGAATCGAACTGAACATCGTATCTATTACTCATTTCTATTTTTTCCGTGTGATGACCTTTCATGATGTTATTATTATTATTTGACTGGTTAGCCTTCGCTGCAGCTTCCATCTCCAGTACCTTTTCTCGGACACGCTTTCTTTGGAATTCCTCCTCCACCTTCCTCATTGCTTCCTGTTCCTGTAGTCTTCGTCTCTCTTTCTCCTCCGCCTCTCGGCTCAACTGCTCCTCAATCTTCTTCCTTTCCATGACACGAAGAGTACTTTGGAATTTGAACTTTTTCTTCTTTTGCTCACGTTCCAGTTGTTCCCGTTCCCGCTGCTGTTGCTGATGCAATTTAGCATTTTGCTGATGTTCCATCTGAGCTCGTCTTCTCCGCTCGTTCTCCTCCTCGACAGTGAACGGTGGAACACTTTGGCTTCTCTCAAAAGGCTCATCTGCTTCCCCACCTCTTTTAGTCATCCTACTTTGACCCCGCGCACCCCCATTGTCCGAAGGTGATCTACTCCGACGCTGCCTATTAGCTATGCCAATTCCTGGTGATATTGGATTATTGTAATGACTTGTTTTTCTGGGCTGGTACACGGTCATTTCAGAAAAGTTTAGATTATCCACACTCTTTGTACGTCTTGTCACTGCTGAAGAGGATGACGGTACACGACGCGAGTCGTAAGCAGGAAGGTACATTATGTGGGAAAAGGGTCGTCTTTCCCAACTACTATTATTATTGTCCTCATATCTCACGTTCGCTGATGAGTTGGGTGAGGCCATCTCAATATCTTGATCTCTCTCAAATTCCTCTGCGCGGAGATTCCTTGAAACCTGCGCTGTTGCACTAGCCCCACCACTATTACTACTCACCAGTTGTTGCTCCTTTCGTCTGTTTACATTCCTGATCTTCACTGCCGATGGTGAAGGGAGTGGAGAGGAGAAGCTCATGCTACTTGGCCCATAACCAATTTCTGATTCAAGTCGTGTTCCGCAACCATTCACTTCATCATAGTCATTGTTAACATGATCACCACCATGCATATTCATGGGCTTCTTGTTGTCTTCAGCTGGCAGGTACAACTCTTCTTCAACATCGTCTTCATCACCACCATCCTCCTCGTCATCATCCTGCTCCGCCAGTACAAGTCGCAACTCTTGCTGTTCTATATTGTCGTATTCGCCATTACCGATAAGGTTCAACGAGTTGGGCTCACTGCGACTCAGGAACCAATTTGTATCTAACCCAACAAACTCCCTGTTTCCATTAGCGTTGCCACCCGTCTGGCGCAAATGATTGGCTTGTCGCCACGGTTGACTACGAATATTACGGTAGTATCGTGAAGCACCAATTTGACTTTTTTTCATGTCTTCATGAGTTTCTTGGCTGTTAGCCGGTGGCTTACTATCAGAAGCACCAGAGCCACCACCACTTGTCGCCATTGCCTTCCGCGACCTTACGTAGAGGTTCCCAGGTCGCTCCAAGTGGTACTGATCTGAATCACTCACCATTCCTAATGCAGAGTTTCTTCCTCGTTCAAACAGATTGTTCCTCGTTGTCAATTTTGGGGGAGTACCCAACCCCGCAGGTAGCACTCTTGTAGCAATGTTTGAGCTGGAATGGAGTGGGTGAGCGGAAATGTGTTGCTGATGAGGACTAACTGGTTGATCTTCAAATTCTGAACTACTGCTTTCATCCAAGTCCTGTTCCGGAGTCCAACACTTTCCATCAGCGCCCTTCATTCCATTATGTTTTCCCGGGGTGGCCCTTAGTTTGTACCCTCTTCCTCCTCCATTCATTACTGGAGCAGGATTACTTGTGGATGGGGTAGTTGCAGCAGAGGCGTCCGCAATAAGTTCTGGATTTGCAGGGCTTCCAGCATCCCCCGCTGATATTCCCGAGTCACCGGCCGACCGCTCGTGGTTATTATTATTACTATTAGCACGGGATGGAGGTATTTGGCGCATATACCGTTGGATACGGTCATGACCGTAGCCTTCTTCAGAACTGTAGCTGCGACCGGAAACAGAAACTCTCGATGGGGAATCCAACGCTCGCCATGCAGCAGTCGGGGAGAATCGAGGCAGTCCAAGTTTTTTCGCTGGCAACGTTGGCCGTATGTTCAAGGGGATGTCCAAATCAGAACTGCTGAGCTCGCTCGACGACTCCTTGTTTTGACTTTGCAGTCCGTCGCCTCGTTGCCTTTCACTTGTGTCAAAGGAGCCCGAGTCTTGTTTGATTTGCTGCAACTCTGAATTCGTCGAGCTAACTTTCTCAAGGCGGTGGTGGTGGTGATTCATAATCACACGCTCATTTGTCCTTTCATCACGCCTGTATTCATTATTGTTGTTATCTGAATCGGATTGTTGGACCGCTGACGTGGATGCAGTCTGAGGTTTAGTATTGGTGACTGGGGGCTGTGCATCCATTCCAAAATAAAACATGGTTTTATTGTTGGATGACTCGCTGTTTGAAATTCTACTAGCGTTTTCTTTATTATTATTCTTATTATTGCCACTGCTGCTTATGGCGGAGGTAGGCACAGCTGGAGCGTTGGTGGTTTTCCTTCGACCGTGATGAACATTATTATTGCCGGTGCCACTGCCAACTTTCCCATTTCCACTATTTGATAAACTCGGTTTCTGATTGTTCTGCTGATGTGGAGCGTTATTGTTCCCTGAAGATGCTTTGGTTTGATGAGAGGAGGATGAAGAAGAGGAGATATTATTATTATTAAACCCTTTATTGTTGGAGCTCGCTTTCTGGTTCACGGATGATGGATTACCAGCACTGCTACTGCTGCTATTGTTGATGAAATTTGTTGCGGATTGCGAAGGGGACTGGCCGTATGGTGTAATAGGTGGTATAAGGTTTGTTGATGAAACAACACGGTGAGATTTTGGCACATGCTCATCCTTACTCGTTGTTGCACCTGACTGATTGATCATGATGATATTACTACTACTCGTATTCTTATTGTTAGCACTACTACTTGTATTATTAGATGGTCGACTGCCACTGCCGCCAACGCCGCCGCTTACACTGCTACTTATAATCTTGGTAGGAGAAGCGGAAGCATGGTCACGAGCCAGCGGAGTCATGTTTTTTACTTCCGGATTGTTTCTGCTTGACAAAGCCCCACCAGCATGATTATTATTACTATTACTATTACTACCGCCAATACAGCTGCTGCTTGCCAGTAGTGCAGCTGGCCCAACTGAAGTCTTTCTCACTCCTCCGCCCTCTGAGTGCTTCCTATTTGACAGGTGGAAGTTGTGGTGATCAAACATCATCGCCGAGGATTTTGAGGTGCAAAGACCGGCTTCAACAGAGTGAACTGAGCTCCTGTCCCTCTCACCTCGAAAAAACCTGTTTGCATCCATGCTCGCTCGCATCTTGCCTCCACGACTCATTTCTAGGTCACTACATATTTCAGGGGACCTAGGCCCGTTGGCGGCCGTGTGTCTTGACTCTGCCTTGGTTTTGAAAAGACGGGATGCCTTTTTGCTTTCACCGCAGGGTGACAACAATTGTGGTGAATTGGGTGAGCAACAAGGCATGTCCGATCCTCCTAGTCGTATGTGGTCAACACCACTGGGAACCGGTGGCGGCGGTGCTTTGCCTTTCTTCTTTGAGCGGATTTGCTTCTTCGCAGGACTTTCCTGAATTAATGTAAAACTATTAGGAACTGGGGACATTGAGCGTTGAGGCGAGCTGTCGTCTCTGTGATTTTCATCCATGTCTCGCAAATCCGGCTCACTGTCGTAGTCTCTACTGCTGCTTCCCCCCTTTGAGGAAGCACGCCGAGGTCCATTTCGCTCCATCATCATGCCATTGTACTCCATGACCGAGAGATTAGGAGTTGATCTCCCTGACGCAGGGCCAATCATTTCCCCATTTGGACAGGATGCTGTGCTCCGCTTCCTCATCGCTCGACGTAAATCCTCGGCTTCAGGACTATGCGGATCAAGTTCGCTGAGGAGTTTTCTCCCAGAGATTGTTCCACCTTGGTGAAGTATGGCTCCATTGGATGTAGGTTTTAAGAGCTTGGCTGCACTGGTGGGATTCATGGATGGGAGAACTTTGTGAGGGGAGGGGAGTCTTTGGCCATGGTATCCTCGAGTGGGTAAATACCCTTTCTTCATGCGGTTTCCAGATGGGTCTCCCAGATCACTTGAAGCCCCCCACTTTCCGTGCCCACGACGGTAGTCATGTTGCAATTGACGAGATTTGCTAATGTGACCACTACCATAGCTTGAGTTATTGTTTCCCATTCTTACACTCGATTGTTGACTTGGTTCACTCGATTATGGGAGCCGATAAATTTTGTACATTCCCTGAAAGCGAAACAGCAACCATTGGCATTTTACATCATTTGGATTAAATCAGTGTATAGCTAGCCTACCAAAAAGGCAATATGGTTTTTTTTATAGATCTTATAGACCCAATAATAGTAATCTAGTAATCTGCATTCAGTGTGGGTTGCTAAATTTCATAAGGTTTTGTTTTGGCAGCCAATACATAATACTTTGAGAAAAGAACACTCTTTGCGAGTACACTGTAATCATCACATCCCACAGTCCACTATTACATATCAAATTGAAAGGCAACAACAGAAAATTGATCCATAAAAGAGCATGCAAGAATGAACCAGTGTTTCCCCCCTTATTGTTGTTGGTTTAATGGACCTCGGTAATAGTAAACTACGAGATGTGATTACGTGCGGAGAAACGGGTGCGTGGTATCGAAAGCGAAAACCAAAAATGCTATTATCTATGCACTACACCTAGTTCAAAATAGTACACTATGGTTGGGCTTAGATTCACTAGTGATTTTTACTCTGTAATTAGAAACACATTAATGCAAATATGCGTTATTTTCGAATGCACAATGCACAAACCCCATGAATTCATGGGAGATGTGTCATTTCACAAATGAATGAGTCAACTTCCAGGTATGAATTCATGTTGCCTCAGAGGAGACCCTGGTAATCAATGCATTACTGCATATTTAGAACAAGACATTATTGCTTGAAAGTGCTTCTCAACCTTTTAGGTATTCTAATCACACCTCATCATCATACTTTTGCCAAATTCAGCATTATATAATAACTCTTTTATGGTTTCAGTTTATCCAACAACTTCTAGCATGACTATATATAGAAATACAAGTTTGCATTTTTATATCTACATGAATGGTTTTCGTTCGACTCACTCTGTGACCAGCTTCCCTACTTCTCTCTCTGGACAGTGGATTGGTAATTGGATCAAGCTCGACTTTGTTTCACTCACTTGTATCAACAACATCAACACAAGCTTAATGCCAATATTCCCTTACCCATCGGTTGTTGGGCTTCCTCATAATTCCAAATGGGTACTTTTAGTATGTACGCAAACGCAATAAATCTCCAGACAACATGCTAATTTAAGTAAACCACAAACCTGAATCGAATGAAGTTGTCTCACTAGATTTCCAATTTTCTAATCAATTACACATTACACAACTCTTATGTATATCCTCAAATTTTGTCTCACCAAAAATAATGTAACTCACAATGAGATATTTTATCCTTTAAAACACAAACAGGAGAACAAAAATGTTTGTTAAAAAGGTTAACAGAAACAGCTATACGAGGCACTAGAGAAATCACAAATTTCATAAAGTAGCTATTGCACACACACAGGAGGTTATTCATCTCATTTATTTCCGTCGTAAAGTGTTGTACATATTTTATGCAAAAATATTTCACATTATATGTTACCCTTCTCCTTCTCTGAAAACGGTACTGCTCCGCATCACTACGTCAATGCAACCATGCTTTTGAAAAAGCTGCATATAATTTCATTTGTTTTATTAATTCCTGTTAATAATAATTTTGTGAAATTTTTGTGAAATGTAAATATAAACATTTTTGTACTTCCAATACACGTATAGAGTAGTAGTACAACCCTTGTGTGTGTCTCTCTCTCTCCGTGCCCTTTTACGTACTTTAGTAGAAATTACCCAAATTTCTAAATTTCATTTAGAGAATGGATCCTACTAAACAGGTTACATTTTAAAAAATACCCATCACCTTACCACCATCATCGCCATCGTCTTCAAGAAAGGGCTTTTTACTGTTTGCTTATATATTTATTATTCATATATTATATAGTTATACCTATGTCGTACATTCATGGTACAATGTATTAACTACTCAACCAACAACTATATTATGCATTACTATGTATAGAAAGGAATGAGGTCATGAGGTCTTTTTCTTGCCTGTATTTTCCTTGATTGGGGTACACTGGTATACAGTAACCACTACATGATGAGAAGGACAGCAATCCACCATGTTAAGTTTTTCACTGAACTGCGACTCTCCCCTGAATATACACCCTCAACAACTCTTCACAGTTTTTTTTTAAAACTTCACTGGATCTGCCAAGATTTTCATTTAATTCCTCACTCCTGAAAATCCTTCAAAACTTTTAAACACCACCACAAAGCATCACTCACTCACTAGCTATATATATATTTTTGTTTCTAAACGATTGCACTTTTTGTAACAACTAACTCCGAAATCAAAATACCTTTCTAAAAACATTTAGCATTATATTATACTCATGCGTGTATACTCTGCTCTGCTAGACTGAGAGGAATCATCATCATCAGCAAAAATATAATTAATTTTTTTAATGAATACAAAAAATGTACAGCACTGTATATACCTCTCTCCCCCAAACGACTACCACCACCACTGCTGCACTCACTTCACTGCACCACTATACTACTGCATAACAAAACGTAAAGTGTGTGAAAGTGTGAAAGGTAGTATTATCAATGGTGATGTGATGATGGTATACTGTGTCAGCAGTAAGTACTACTGGTGGTGGTCGAACTACATTCATTCAAGTTACAAAAAAGTCATCACTGAACATCCCCAAGACACAGGTGGATTTAAACGCGCAGCGCATACACAACAACACCATGATGCATATAGTGCATATTTAGGAATCCCTCTGGTTATATGCTACGATTGCTGTGATTCAGTGACAACGACGATGGACGGATGATTGAGGTAAGTAACTGTAAAAAGGTAGAAAAAGAGGGTACATACCTGTGCACAGGTATGCATGCTTTATATAAAAATATTACATTACATTGATGTGATTCTGATCCTGATGATGAAGAATCCCAAGATCCCAGTCAGTAGTGATCCCATAATCCCACACACATTCATTCCATTCCACCATTAAACATCTAGACAATCAAAGAGGTAGAAAAATATGCATATATATATATAAAAAATTCATTGTGGAGGAGTCATGTTTTTTTCTAGTCGATATATGGTTATATATGCTGGTGGTGCACAGATTGTTGTAAAAAAAGGTACGTGCATGGGAATACATACATACATAAATATTATGAGAAGCTCTGCTCCTCTGACTCTCTGGCATTGTTCACGATGATGATGTGATACTACTGATGATGATGATGATGATGATGACGAGATGAATCGTCGGATTGAATGCTTCAAAGCGTACGACACGACGTTACGTTACGTTACGTGTGCTGCTGCGTATCTGGTTTTCATGCATGCATTGGCATTGTTGTTCTCTTCTGTTACTATTTTGCTCCTTGCAAGAAATAATAATAAAAAAAGAGCTGGTAATCTACTTTGCTTAATGTTTCAGGATATTTTTTAGGGATATGCCTAGACTGCACTTGAGTGATGATACCATAAGCGGGAACTGTGAATATCGTGGATACTTTGGAGATCTCTGTGTATATATCTAGAAGATGTGCATAAAAACCTGTATGCTACCTGTGTGATGTGGACTGTGGACTATGCGTTATTTACGGAAAGATATATTTTTCTGTATAAGGATGTTGGTTATTTTTTAGGGGCGAGGCTCTCAGGTGCATAATATTATTATTGGTATGCATATAATATGTATTAGGTACGTTCATTTCATAAATGGAAGATTTTCAACAAAGCATAAAAACACGCAGAGAGAAAGATTTTATTAAAACACTGCATGTGACTTTGAAGAAAACACCCTAAAGACGTCGTAAACTGTATATATACATACATTTCTGTTGTTGAGGATGAGGAGTAGAGGGTGACAAAAAAAATTGAGTTTCATTGTCAGGGAAGAGCACACTTTATACTTGTGTGTGTGTGTGTGTATGTGTATATTATAGAGTTTTTTTTTGCTAGTGGAAAATTGCACTTCTTGTGACTCTGACATTGAAACTTGTGTAAACACAAGGGCTTCTTCGAAAAATGACTATGCACTCGTCAATTAAAGGCAAGCTTATTGCCGTCATTGGAGATGAGGTAAGAAGAAAGAAAAAAGGAAAAACGGTTTAAATTATAAGTATGATTATATTAATTGGGAAGAGGAGCATGGCGTAACAAACAACAATATATAATCAAATTGACAATATATTTAAAATGTGATACAGCTGTAAATTTGCTTGGGTTATGATGGGATTGGTTTTTTTTTTTGTGTTAATTTTATAGGACACATGTGTTGGATTCTTTGTTGGGAGGGATTGGCGAAATCAATAAAAACCGGCAACCAAATTTCTTTGTGGTGGATAAAAGTAAGTTTCGTTAAAATTCTGCATCTGCTCATGCTCATTTCATTGACAAGTGGGTTTGAATTTAAAGGTGTCATAATTTACCTTCTTATTGCAGATACAAGCATTAGCGAAATAGAGGATGTTTTCAAGAAATTTATTCGGCGAGATGATATTGATATAATTCTTATTAATCAGAATGTAAGATGTGCAAGACACTTTGTTTAAAACTCCCAATACATTATTAGTCGGGCAAAAAAAATCTGCCGCTGGACAGTTGTGTTGTAATCTGTAATGGAGTACATATTTATATATCAGAATTTAATTGTAGCGTTTATATGCTCATTACAGGTAGCGGAAATGATTCGTTACGTGATAGATACACACACAACTCCAGTTCCTGCTGTACTTGAGATTCCATCAAAAGATCATCCGTACGATCCTTCAAAAGACTCAATTTTGCGCCGTGCAAAGGGTAATAATGAATCAATTGGATATATTACATCATATATTGACACGACACATGTTTCTCTCTTTGAATTTGTATATTAAAGGTCTCTTATTAATAATTTTCAGGCATGTTCAACCCCGAAGAATTCCGCTAATTTATCAACATTATGTTATCAAATTGTAATGCATTCCAGGTTGAGGCATTTGATTTGTGGTTTACAGTGATAGCTAAATTTCGCAAATACTTATCTGCTACATGTCGTACACGTTAGTCATTAGTTATTTTAGTAGATTAAAGTCATGTGGCACATATCGCATATGCTAATAAAGTAGTCCCGAGTAAAATAAATTTTTCGATTGATCAAATTTATATAATGATTTATTATGTCTTTTAATAATTCTTATACGATGTCTTTAGCCAATCAAATTTAACCATTTATCTGTTAAAACCGGTTTTATACTCTACTTTACAATGGACACCTACAATTTTATAAATTGCGCAGTTTCCAATTTGGTAATTGTAAATCTGCATATACCATACAATCTATGTTTCAAATTACAAGTCAACATATACATACTGTCCGAGAATATATTCAACCAAAACTAAATCTTTCGTCAGTTTAATTTTGGTTTTAGAACCTAATACAACATCGTAGCCAAAATTACCAATGCCAAGGCGTCTGGTGGCATACAAGGTGCAATTATTTAGACTCTATTAAAGTTTTTTAATAGATAGATAACTAATAAAATTTATGACGCATTCGACACCCTTCGCCTCGTTGAGTATAGGTTGACAGAGATACTCTCCCGGCGCCGGCCCCGGATTCGAAAGACTCATAAAATTGTGATTCTGCTGTACGCGCGTGGATCTACCAGATTCCTCAATTTTATCATAAACGAGTAAAATTCACATTTTCCAAACGTACATATCTGCTACATAATATCGTAAGTTCGTTTTGAGTTAAATTAGCCTACGTTCAACGTTGCCTACGTATGCAAAGCCTACATTCGGCTTTGTTACAACACAACCTATGTAATTTGGTGACTCTTGTTGTTACAAAAGTTCAATATTTATCCACCTGTTTAAAGCAACGCGGAACAAAATATTCCCTTATTGCAGTGATAACTTTCTAATATATTGATGATGTGATGTAGGCATTATTTGTTGCCTCAATCATCGATCATTAGACCATGTGAGTCAATGTTGATAAGACGCATTTAACTACGATGCAATGTGTCAATCTGTTGTTAATGAAGCAATAATCTCAAGTTGCTCGATGCTCCTGAAGACAGGTTTGTTTTATCACTTCATCTAGCAATCTTGTCTTGGATGATAGCAGTTTGGCTACATAATATATAATGATGAAGGACATGACTCGGTTTCCGTTCGTTTACCCTGCAACTGTGCAACAGTCTGGTCCAATCCAATTCTATTAGTAGCAAGTACCATTGAAATACCAGGTACTTAATCACCCATTGGTGGCGTTGAAAAAGCCCTCATGTTGGACTCAATTTCACCCCGAAAATTCATACCTATTCTGCAATAATTCTCGCAGCTTCGGGGTTCGGCTGATCCCCCGGGTCAAGTACCATTTTGCAAAAATGGTGCTTCATTGGTCCATCCATACAAATTGAACTAATCCAACTAATTGAACAAACCAAAAATGAAAATATAAGTATTTATGCAAACCTTAAATGATTACCAGAATAGAATGTAAGAGACAAGAGAATGCATATTACTGGCAAGACGAAACTATGCGTGATCCAAAATAGACTTCCGACTCTCGACGCTCTTATCTCAATGCATTGCTATAAAAGTTAATATGCTGACCCATAAAGGCACTTCGACCCAGACCCAATCGTAGGAACAGGAACACCCTTTAAAATCATTGCAAAGTCTGACGAAAAACGATGCTGGTAGGTCAACGCATAGGAAAATTAGGGCACTAGATGAGTTTCACTCTCCGTATCTAGTACACATTTACTTTCAGCGATCTTACTTTACCTTCGTCTAGCCATACTATAGGCTCAACCACTGGCCCCAAACAATGATTACAATGATCTCTCTTGTAAAAGCTTTCATAGCCCTATCGCTTGTAGGCTTTGTGTACAATTGAATTGAATTGCAGCAACCACAACCATTGCGTTCACTTTATTTTCATCATACACGCCGTTGCAAATTGATATTATAAATACGAGTTCTTTAAATGGGGAATAAGTAGCTAAGCAAGTAATGTGCAATATGTATGTAAGTAGTATTATATGTATTTTTGTCATTGCATACAGTTCGATCAAAATATTGTCTATTATCGACCTGTTATATGCGACTGCTTATTCGTAAAATGTAACGTAGTCGTAGACATACGAGTACATTTATTGTTAGAGAACAGTGGTATTTCGGTAGATGAAGTAACGTACGTAATATGCCATATACCTTTGTACTTTAACGTTTGCAATAATGGTAATAAAACGCAATACATATACGCATACAAAAGCATTCATTTTTATTACACGCATGTGCATACTGCATATTATAGCCATTTAGGATACCTCGAGTCCGAGTTCATTGTTGGTTCTTTCCTTTCTATGTAAACACTGATTTGTTTGCGATTGATTTGAGTTTCCTTTTGTATTTGCACGCTTCAAAAGACGCACGCCCACGAAAACCAAAAGTAATAGTAACACCTGCTATGCCGATGCCACCCACGCATTTCCCACCACTACTCGCTACCACCACAATACTTGACAATTAGTTAAGTGGTAATGATGGTAATGGTACAAGTACAATAGAACAACCCTGACGACATCACTCACTGACTGAATTGCAAGGTGCATTCATCTTCAGTATCAACCTTCCTCTTCACTTATTTAATGACGGCGGTGACTCAGAAACTGATTGAGAGAGAGAGAATGCTTCAAATTGCGATTGCATTACACCTTACAAATTGCAACCCCAGGGTATACTTGCAAAGTTTGCTAATAATATATGACGTTAGATTATGATTTTAAGTACCAAATTTCGGATTTCTTGTCAGTGTGCAGTGCTGAATAGATGCCCGATTATGTTCGAGGTTATTTCTGAAAATGTTCTACTTTCCGGTATATTACGCACTCATAACATAACTCTGTTCTCCACTGGCCGGGAATTTCTATAAAATTAATAGTAGCTGTCTGATAGTGTCACTTGTATTCATGAGTCTACTTGCATAAATTTAGGAAAAGAATATATTCTTCGCATGAACATGCAGTGATCATGCAGAAATGGAAAGAGTTCTAAATGGAACTTGGACTCTTCTGTACTGCGGGGGATCAGGAGGGGTACCTAAAAGCATAATAATATTCCCTATCTTCGATTTCTGAAACAGAAAGCAAAGGAAATTACAATTCAGAAATATAAAAATTAGTTCATTGCCCATTTTTCCCTACCTAAACTTTCTCAGTATGTCAACATTTTTATCATGCACAGACTACCGTCCAGAATCCAGAAATCCAGATTACATTTCTTGCTTAAAACAATGAGCTAGCATTTTTAAACAGACTGCAAGAAGGAAATCAATGAAATCATGTAAGTAAATCAGGTTTGACAGTTTATACTCTCATATGTCACAAGGCTTTCTTATGTAATGTAACCAGTTTCTCAGATATTTGTATATAATGAGGAAGACAACAACGACAGCGAGCGACACACATGCATGCACACCTTAAAAAATCAACGTCACGACGAGACAAGAATGTGTTATAGGAATGTGGTGTGTCCCCATTCATTCGTCTTACCTCGTCTTCAACTGAGCCAAAGAGTAGGTTAGTAGTTGTCAATATTTCGACTTCTAACTGGTTTGAGAATTCGATGCGCGCTGCAGTAAGTCCTACGCTCCCTAAGTCCCCATTGACGAAAATCGGTGCCACACTGCATGAGGTGAGGACGAGGTTGGAGATTGCAGAAAGAGTCCAAGATTATGTACATATGTGTATCGTTCGAATTTCACATGTATGCATGATTGATAGTATGTAGTAATAGGATGTATGAATGAAGTATGCATGCATACGCTGGGATTTTCAGGTGAATTGAGGAAGATGACATGGCGGATTGCATTGGAAACGTATGAACCTTTAAAAACAAAGTATTTCGTCGATAATTGATCAGGAGTGTGGCAGCAACAAATTAATGGTATATATTATTAATGGTTCTATTATATAGCCACTTCCACAACAGAAAAATGCTAGTGATAGTGATACATTTTTGTGTCTTTAAGCAATAAATACACTCTCACCTCGTTCCTTTATCCGTCTTCACCTATCACTTCGCCTCTTGACAAATGAGAAAACCAGATGTGTGTTAAGTAAGGAAAGGCTGTTCGAATGAGTTCAAATCTTGGCTAGGCTATAGAGGCTTGCAAATACAAATATACCAAACAAACTAGTGACGCTTTGTTGAAAGTTGCTGTATATTGTGCATGCCCATTTTTAATGTGTACAATGCAGTAATAGTGTTTCTACTTCCCAATATTTCCCATGCTAATGTTTATTAAATTATGGATAATCTTGCTCTGTGTATGTACACGAATGCGAACATTATTTCTAATGAGTCATTGCGTGAAAGTTTTTGAGAAAAATCTGTTACAGTGTAACAATGAAATGCGAAAATACCTTCAATATTACCTACTTACACAACTACGACACTCATTGATAGTGTTCTGGTTTAGTTGAGACGCATTTACAATGATTAGTAAGGGTTCGTGCTTGATTCTGCATATCAAGTAAGTATGCATATCAAGATGTTGAACTCTTCCTGAAGAAAGTGAATGTTTTAGTTGCAACAAGGATTTCGTTCGTATGCCATGGCATGTAGACCAATAACATTTTGTATTGAAGTTAGTGGGTGATAGTAAAAACCTTCCTTAAAATGTGTTTGTATGTCGAAGACAAATATAATATTCACAGAAGTTTACAAAAATGGAAGAGTTCATTTATAGTATGAATGCCTTCGTCGTATGTGCTCGTAGCAATAAATGCAAATGTCCCACGAAGCTGACAATGCAAGTCAGAGGCACTCCGTAGGAAGCAGTCACCATAAATATTCCAGGGTTGCTGACCTCACAACAATTGAACTAAACTTGGGGGTTCACAATAAGATTGAAACAAAAAATAATCTGAGAACAATACAAGGTAAATAATGAATAATCTTTCTATGCTGGCGTTTTATTATGATTGTTAAAAGTATGTATTAAAAAGAATTTGAGGACTGGCACAGCACAAGCTTACCTATGTGCTTATGGATTCCAGATCCGGACCAGAAATAGCGTCCATTTTTGTTATGCATATGCCTAAATCGTTATTGCATAATTGCATATCCCATAATTCCATCCAGTTTGCGTTTGCAAGGGACAGCCGTATAGGAAGTCGTTATCATTACATAGGTATTAGATTTACATATTATCTTAATCAAGGATTGGAATGCTGGACTTTGCAGTGTAATCAAATGTATGCATTTGCATTGCCTTTACAAATTAAATCATTAGCATTAGGCAAAGGAAATCACAACTTTGTTCCATTTCTTGCGACGACAATAGATGTTCATACAGTACCTCAACTCTCTCCAGAAGTGTTTCCACATTAAGTTCTCTTTTATACAAGAATTGAACAAATTGGGTTGTTTCCAGTTAAATTCGATAACTTACTGAAAACGATGTCCTAAATATTGTAGAACTTAGTCTTAGTCCGTTCTAGTCGTTGTTCATGACTTGGAGGAGTGGAGGTGGGCTCGAATGCTCGAGTAACTGCCACCCTTTTTCAGATGACTACATGGCATTTTCGTTATCACATCCCTTTCATTTACATTTTTATTCGATTTCCATGTCTTAAAGCTTTAAAATTTAAAACTTATTTGAAGTATTATGCATAAAATGAGATTGAATAGGCGTAACGCAAATATCAGACTAGCATAATTATCCTAATCGCCCCACTTTTCGATACTGTAAAAACAAACAGTATAGCAGCAATAACATCATCATACACCCCGCGTCCGCTGTGGAAGGCAGAGATGGACAGTGTAAAATCGCATGAAGGGAAAACTGGAGCTACCAGTGAAATCTGAAATATTTTTCCAAGAAGGAGCACCTCCTTCCCTAATTGTAAGCCGGAATTGGAGCAGTACATGCTGTGGCACCCCAGCCTCCCCACTTGCATCGCATAGCATCCGGACCCCACAACATCCAAATTCCAGCAGCATCCCAATTTCAGGACAGTATATAATTTATTATGAGTATTTCGTTGTGTAAAAATTTGTGCAGTTGATTTTGGAATTGGAATGTGATGTCGGATGTCGCCCACTATTCTTACGTGACATATTTACCATACCACCATAGACATTGACACTCAGTTTTGAAATTAGGAAGAATCTCTAACTTCACAATAAGCTAAGCAAAATTAGGGAAACTACCGGGTTGATATTGGGATGCTGGAAATTGGATGGCATAATATGGCATAGATATTATTAGGTAGATCAATTGGGTTGAGTTGCGATGCAGATGCTATGGGGGCAATGAGGATTTCAGGATGCTCTGGAGTTTCCACCCGGTATAGATAGGCTTAGACCTTACAATATGAATTGATGCATGCGCATGTAGGCAATATATAAACAAAACAAGGCAGTGTGGAATTCTACTTGGTGAAGCGTGTGTTTGTTTATGTAGTACCTGTCTGTAGTACCTGCATGAAATGTGTAACAGATACAAACAACAAGACTAGTAAATGTGGGATACCTGTTGGAAAATTTTGTGAGGAATTCATGTTCAAAGTTGGCAAATTTGTTACATGCTCAAATGACTAAATGGAGGCGATTAATTGGACTAAAATTAATTCTTCTTTTGATATTTTTTTTTGCAATTTTCAATCTTGGACAGAATCAAGACTTTTACCAGATTGACAATCCAGTATCCACCACGTGCCACAGCAAATTTTACATAAAGCTAACCTGTATTTTGTTGAGTTTTGGAGTATTTTGGACATTAAAAAATTAAATCACAAGCCGAGCCGGAACCTGAAGGATTCAGTGGGAGGTGGTTGGTAAATCGCTAACAGCTAAAGTTGTAAGTAAAATATAAATAAAAATAATTACAATAAACTGGAGATGCTAGTAAAATGTTTATTTTATGCAATGAATTGCAAATTTGCAAATAATTTCATTCAATGTTGTCGCAGGTGCTGGCGACTGGACTGCCACTCTGCTGCACGATATTCTAAGAACATTTTAAAATACCCAAAGATGAAAAAGAAACCAGTGTTGGAAATAGAACTGTCGTCTGATTCTCCTTCAGAGAGGGAGGAAGAACAGGGCAGCAAGGAGCCGCACGTCGTTGAAATTATATCGTTTGGACCATTGCCTTCGGTTATTTTTCAAAATGATTCAGAACACGAGTCAGAATGTGAGAGTACAATTGGGGGAAGGGGTTGCAGCAGCAGAATCACTAATTCACGCGAGAATGAGAGAACCCGAAAAGGAAAACGGAATAATGAATCAAACGCTAATGACGGGTCAGCACGCAAATCTAGACGGAAAGCAAGCGCAAATTCAGAGTCTGGATCGGAATCTTCTGACGAACCTGAATCAGGAAGACTGGGGTCACCACCCCCGCAACCGTCTACATCCAAAGCTAGAAACATGAGAACCAGAAATAAGCGAGTGGCTCCGCTCCAAGGAAAAGAAAGAATGGGAAGTGGGAGCGCTAAAAGAAAACGAGTTAGGTTTAAACTACCGGAAGCCGTTTCAAATAATAAACATGATTCATCATCATCATCAGATTCGGATGACGCCGATGGCCATGTAGCTACTTCTTCCAGAACTTCCAATTCACAAAGGAACAAGGGACGTGGTGGTAGGGATAAAACTCTCAGACGCAGCACGCGGAATACAAAGAAACTTAAAAAAGAAGACGTTAAGGAAAATGAGAAGGAATTGGCCTTTCAAAAGTTACGAGAAAAAATGGCCAGACGAGCAAATAAACCTAAGCGGGAATCTCCTGTGCCAAGGCAAGGGCGTTCCAGTAGTGAGGATGAAAGTGATAGTAGTTACACTTCTGGTCCATCCCCGTGTCCTATCGTGGATGAGTCCTCTGTAGAATCGGACTTTAATGGCTCAAGCTCAACTCCAAGTAGTAGTAGTGTTACGAGTTCCGGCGTAACTGATGAAGAACCCGACTTGGAAATTGGTGGAAGTGACGGGGAAAAGGATCTGAAAGGAAGCAGCGAAGAGATGGACAGCGAAAATGAGGGTAATGATGATTCTCGATCTAGTTCCAGTGTAGTAGAAGAGCCATCTTCACCCCAACCAGCGGTGAGGCAAGATACAAGATGTATTTTGTGTAAAAATCTGGATTCCGCTGACGTAGAAGGGAGGGCGAACGTTCAGACTCCTACTACTACTGCTCCAGATTGGTATGTATTCCGCATTCCGAAGTTCGATTAAATTAAATTAAAAAAATGTTTGCACATTACATAAATGAGTTTTATATTTTGTAGGTGCAAATGTGGCGAATGTCGAAAATTCTCGCCGCTTGCTGGAGACTATGACCTAGTATGCTGTCAAGAAATTAAAGGTGTAGTTGACTTTCTTGATGAAGAGTTAGACGACTCAAGCGTATGCGTTACTAAACACTCAAGATTTGTTAAGGATGTTTTGGAGAACGAAGGATTCGCCAGGTCGATTTCGAAAGACAAAGATATAAGAAGTCGCTCATATGAGGGCGGTAGGTATTCCTCGTCTCAAAAACACGAAGGACTAGCAAGATGGGCGAAACAAAACTTTGAACGTTCCAATGCGTATCAAAAAATGTGGAAGAGTCTTTCGTCTTATTCTTACTGGATATTTGATAAATTGGGTCACCAAGCATGCCAGATGGTGACTCCAGCTTGTGTGCAGTATAAGGTTCGTGAGAAATTTGGCATAAGACCACATTGGTTTCGTAACTTTAAGGCCAGCTATCGTTGCCCAAATGGACGACATTGTAGATTAGCCTCGGAATCATTGTAGGTGCATTACCCTCCAACCCACTGTGTTGGGAGATGGGGATGTATCACCTAGTCCTAGTTGTTAGATTGATATATATTAATTCTCAATATATAGTGCATAAATCAATAGTATAATAATTTGTTAATCGCTATCAATTATGCAACATATGCATTTTATATTTATATTTATGCATATTATTCATAATGTTGTTTAGAGTTGTTTTTATTATGAAATACTTTATTCGAAAATCAGAGTATTACATGACCTAAATGAATTGTAAACAGATAATATATTGAAGAAAACTCCCGTGGTGTGAAGCTTTCTTTGTCAAAATATATACATGGCTAGAAAGTAATGGAACTCCAGAAAAATCGCCCTATAGATTACAATATAATCTAGTCACACACGATGAGTCTCTGTAGTTTAGCTATAAGTTTATCTGAATAAATATTATCTCAATTTCAATTAAATCAACAACCCTTTGGCGTTTCTACTTATTCGTCGTTACTTCAACCTTGATTTCCTTAGACATCAAAGTTAAATGCTAAGAACATATTGATGATTTATCCAATTCTTCTGCAATTCCCATACGATGCATCCGGCTCTTGATGACAGTACCCGTGACAGCAACTCGCCCCACGGCCAAACTGACACCGTGCCCAGGTCCCCAAACACTATTCCATGTCAAATAATTTTGAGTTTACATAAATTAACTTTTTCAAATCAATGTACATGTACCAATGTAATCAATTTTGTAAAGAAAGATGGGTTACCTCGCGCTTATCTCGACGATCTGGATAGTATCTATCCACTCCTTCGTCGTAATCTTGTGCATTACACACTAAGAAATAAAGTTGGAGGCACACTGTCAGAAGAAAGAAAGAAATGAAAAGCTTCATAATTCGTTTTGAAATTTCTGCGTAGATGTTTCGTCAAGATTGCTCAAAGTAGAAATGATTAGAGGAGGTGCCAAATCTACGCTTTAAAATAGTCTTCAATTTAGTTAACCTTGATTTTTTTGGTAAATACATATACCTATCTAATAGATTCGCGAAAAGACATTATTACGTAGCTGAAAGCAAAGCTGAAGCTAGTATTGCTTTACTCATGTTTGTCCGTCTGTCTGTCCGTC
>JAANSN010001009.1:0-40318 GCA_036850665.1 Dicranocentrus wangi | reverse complement strand
TTGCATCCGTTTTGATAACAAACGAATCGTCAGTGGCGCATATGATGGGTAAGTATTTTTTGAACTGGAGAGTTTAAATGTCAATTTCAACCCACCATATAACTAAAGTATTTACTAGAACAAGGAGAGCTTATTCCGATTTTTATATATTTTAGCAAAATCAAAGTTTGGGATCTGCAAGCCGCTCTGGATCCTAGAGCTCCTGCATCATCACTCTGTCTACGAACTTTAGTAGTAAGAAGTGTTATTATTCTTTGCTAGCAAATGGTGCGATTCATTTCCCAACCCTCTGGGCCCACAGGTGGTCCCTCATGAGTCACATATCATTTGATAGGAACCTACTAGGGAATGTCAGCCATTGATGCGCATTTTAACTACATCTGCGTTTTGAACTTTAGGAGATATTGAAGGAAAAGTTTAAAACTCCATATAAATACATGTAAAAGGTGGTACAGTTGGTCTAACCATTAGGAAGGCAGTCATGTAAAAACTAACTTAATTCGGTCTAATTCGTGGTCTTAGACTATAATACTTAGAAGAACGTCAGTGAAGGTTACGATAAAATGATTCCATTGAAGTTGGAAGTAAAATCTGACCACTATTTGACAATATTCTCACTGCCATTTACTATGTAATTATCACCACCTTTTTCTCAATATCTTCCAAAGTTCAAGGAATGTGCTGTTAATATATATATGCCGTTAGCATTCCCATGCAATAACCTTTCGAATGATACATGTCCCATTAGGGACCACCTGTGGGCCCAGACTAATGTTTCGATGAATAGTATTTATTTATTGTTAGTCAGTCTGACTCATCTACTTGTGGACTAACGACTAACATATTATTCGTAATTCTTATTTTACAGAAGCACACCGGGCGCGTATTCCGTCTTCAGTTTGACGAATTTCAGATTGTTAGCAGCTCTCACGATGATACGATACTGATCTGGGACTTTTTAAACTTCGATCAACCCGACGCTCTACCAACAGTCCCGAAATCTGATGATGATCAGCAGCAACCAGCTGTCACATCCCCTCATCAGTGGTTTCCCTACCAAGCCATGAACGAGTGAATGTTTGAAATTTAAGTGTGAGTTATGTACATGAATTTATTTATGGTATTGTAAAACGAGTCGTTGTAATAAACTGTCATATCGCCTGACATTTCGAAAAATCTCTGTACGATTCAAGAAAAATTTACAAACTAAATATATAGACTGCTTTTTGCAAAAGTATATAATTTATTAAACTCGATATTTTCTCAAGTCAAGGCTTTTTGTCGGTTATCTCTGTGGAAAACAGAAAAGGTGACTGTACACCACGACGGCTTTTTATATTAAGTCCAAGTCGCCCGAGTACAGTTTCCTGTGTTTGATTTGTACAATATTTGCATGAAAATCGATTTAAGCTGAATATCAATCCGCGTTAACTTTGGTTTAAGGTGTTGACTCTGCTTCTTGATTGCAGCATAATAAAAATCCATTCTTTTATATCATTATCCTCGCGTTCGTTTCGTGTGTGGCCATTGCCCATGTTTGTGATGTTCTGATGTTTATCGACAACGTAACGGAGTAGTAGTAGTAATAATAATATTTGCACACATCTTCTCCATACTCTGTTTCACTTCTACATTATACTTTAATACGTCCTTTTTTGCGAATTTCGCCCATTCATAATAATAATAATACTCATTCCAATTCCATCCAACCAAAATGCAAAAAACAAAAAATGCCAAACACTCCATCAGCATCCAACCAAACCAAAACCAACTGCAACTCCATTCCAAAAAAAAGCTGCTGAGGTGCTGGCTGACACTGGCATTGGTATATGGCATCAATTCAATTGCTGCTGCATGTTGGTGGTGGAGTAGGCGTAAGTAGAAAGTCTCTATCATTTTCCTGATGCCAGACATATGCAAGGAAAGGATGGATGGATGGATACGGCTTACTACGGTCGGTATGTAATACTTTACTTATAAATGATGAATATAATAATATGTGATGTGAACAACTCCGTGTTTGCTTGCATTTTTCTAGCTTTATTATTATAACATAACTCTCTATTATCAACATCCATCCACCACCACCACATCACATCAGATCCGTTCTCCGCGAAATACGTAAGCAAAAAGCCTGTGAAACTTGTGTGTTGTTGGTGGTATTTGTTGAGGACTTTTAATATTTACTGCTCCTGCTGCTGCTGCTGCTGCTGCTGCTGCTATTGTCCTTTTTTTCAAGTTTACAACACAACACAACACTCTCTCGCTGCATATGCCTCACTCACTGCGATTCCTCGGTTACATTACACACTGCTTATTTGCTGCTGCAGTCTCGTTTTTAATACACTGCTTGTAAACAGCAGCAGGACAAGAACCTTGATAATTTCTTCGTTTTTTTTTTTGAATCTCTGCATTATTGTTGTGGTGACACAGGGAGACCCTCAGTTTTGGTGCGTCCTTTGGGGTGAACTCAATTGGTGTAATTTGATTTTTTGGTGCAAGGGTATCAGGTGTGTTGGGTCGTGTGTGTGCCGTTGTATTGGACCTGGACCCACATAAAAAAGCCAAGAGCAAAGAAAAAGCAATAAAAAGTGACGACCACCATCATCATCATCACATCATCATCATCATCATCTAACGCACTCAACGCCATTGACATTATTGGATTAAAAATATATACACATAATACCGACATCATCATTGGAATATGAAGGTTGAGATTACAAATGAAAGCAGGTTTTAAATTGCCTTACAACAATGCTCAACATTTTGTAACAACATTTGGAGAAGACGCACATTCAAATATTATGGAAACCATTGTCCAGGTTCAATCTGGTATGTATGGCAAATACTTAGGTTAAAAATTAAATTAGCTGGGATGCGTTTTTAATGATTACTGTTTGGTGACGCGTGTGAACAAGGTGTTAAGATGATATTTTTTTCATATTATATATTTTACAGAGTGTGTGCATTAGCAAATGGCTTCTGTCTGCAGAAGTAACGCGTAGCACGTGTGACGTGTGAAGTGAACGAATAGGGCTTTCTCTCATTAGGTGACTGGCCTCCTCGGTATGCGATTGCCGAGAATGGAATACTTAGCGATGCCAAGCGGTCCAGAAACTGATACCTCGTGGACTGATGATCTTCCTCTTTGTGCACAGACTGGTAATTGAGTGTCCCTGATTTAGCCCAATTATTATGCCCTATTATTAGTTTGTAGCTTTGGGAATTGGTATTAGTATGAGCAGTTTGAACAATGTGATTTATTTAATGTGGGATTTTGCAGGGGTAGGATTTTCTCAGAACCAGTCCTACAAACGGGATGGTCATTGGAATCCCGACCACGAGTGCGAGGATGAAAGTTTTCACGTTCAGAGTGGAGACATTTGTTTGTACGGGGTTTTTGATGGACACTGTGGAACGAAAGCTGCAAAATTTGCGAAAGAGAAAATGCCTGCGGAAATATTTTTCGGGGAACTAGCGGATAGCTGTTCCGAGGAAACGGTTAGGGAAGTGTTACGACAGTTATTTTTGTCCGTGGAGAAGGAATACTTTTCAGATTTCATTGGCCAGCAATTAGCAGAGCGTACAACACTTTTGGCAGAAATGCCAATGCCTTCAGGACTTAACTTGTATGAATGCTCACCCACACTGGATCGGTTAAACCGAGAAGTAGCTTCTGGCACTACGGCCGTCGTCGTTTTAATTTTTCACGGGAAACTGTACGTCTCGAACGTTGGAAATAGTCGAGCCCTGCTCTGTCGTACAGATAGTGAGGGAGTTCTACGAGTGGGACAACTTAGTGTTGATCATGATCTTCGGAATGACGACGAGCTTTGTAGGTTACAACAATTAGGCTTAGACGTACAAAAATTGGTGGCTGCAGGGAGAATAGGAAATCAGACAAACACGCGGTGCTTAGGAAATTACTTGGTGAAGGGTGGCTACAAGGAGTTTGATCAATTGCAGAATGCGACAGGGGAGCCAGTTATCGCCACTCCTGAAATTCACCCCGGCGTAACTCTAGATGACTCCTGTCGCTTTCTCATACTATTCACTGATGGCTTGTACAAGGCAGTTAGTGAAGCCACCGAGAGTGAGCAGGTGAACATTCACCTGGCGCAAATGATAGTTGAAGAATTCAAAACACAGTCATCCCTGAATCTAGTAGCCCAAGCAGTTGTAGATAAGGTGTCCCGCATGCACCACGACTATTACATGAAGAGCACGTTACCCAATAAAGCTAACAAACGGGAGGATATGACCCTACTAATAAGAAATTTTAATTTTCCTCTCCCCAACTCAACAATGAGTCCCCCTGGAAGTAGGAATATAGGTCGCTACACACAACCACCTGCGGGATACGGTAGACCCGTCGTTAATTACGTAGGCCATGGCCATCATGATAATAATAGCAATAATGCAACGCCTGTTAACGCCACATTGGAGGATGGTCCATCTCCAGCACACAATTTCTCAACAACAACAAATATGAGTGCAATGACCAACAGCACCACTAGCAATACAGAGCCCACCACGAGCACTGATTCGGAACTTCTCACACAATCCGATCATAGACTGACTCTGGATGAGAATGGACGAGTAATGCCTTACGTCGATTTTTCAGACTATTACAAGAATATGAGTTCCAAAGGGTGGACTGATGATAGCATATTTTGATTAATACCTGGTACTATACGATAACAATTTATTATTATTATACTATATAATTTCATCATGTTCGTATTTTATCTATTATGTTTTATAAAGGCAGACCAGTTATATTTTATGAGAATTATTGACTCTATAAATTATCATGTACGTAGTAGTACGTCGTAAATTATATAATTATATCGTGTCGACCGTTGTGTCGTGGTCGTGACCGCGTCACATACAATTTATCTTGTCATTTTAACTCATACAGGGAGGAAGACTACTTTCCTGATTTGTTGTATTGATTTAAACCTAATACCTAATTTCCGTTTCTCGCAATTATTTTAAGTGCGCTCAAGAAGGCAATTACAAACATGATAATAAAAATAATACCAATTATTATTAAACTAAGCATTATCATGCGCTGTATACTAACTAGACATTAAAATCATTTACCTGTGTACACGAAACGAACGTATGTGTGTATGTGTGTTTGCAAATAATTAGAATACAACATAGTAGTACGACGGGTTTAAAGAAATATGTATTACAAAAAAGTATGCATCAATATTATATTACCATTTTACCTGACGGAAACAGTGCATAAAATAACTTTCAATAAAAAAGTATTGTCTTTCCATGCATCCGCCGGAACGTATGCCAATGCCTGATTCAACAAAAAATCTTAATTCTTAGCATGACTTACTTACGACCATAGCGTTAAAGAATCGCAAGATTTCATTTACGGTCTCATCTCATTTATCCCATGTCGTTATTCGTTATGCGATGCATCCTGCATTTAGGAACAATGACAAAAGCCATAAAATAGCATATAGGTATATATATACGCTTACTGACATACAATCGCCATCTTCATACTCCATACGTCCACTTTTACAGACAGATTGATCTGATATATGTGGCCATTAGACTCTCCTTCTTCGTACATCATTCATTGCCGAATATTAAGAAAGAAAGTTTATTATGTTTTAAATGTAGTGACGCGAAGCAGATTTTGGCCCTCTTACTGGTAATAGGTACGAAATCTTATCCAGTTGGTCTACCAACTCTACTACTGTTGCTCTTTAGCTCAAGATGTTGACTATATGAATGCTAAAAACCATATTATTGTGTTAAAAACGCTTCAACAACGGGCATATACAATAATAGTCTTGCTTACATCCAGGTGGTTATCTGATGATACATATGACAATGAGATCAACAATTATCAACATCTCTATTCCCTGGCTTTAGAAGTAACTATATGTTCTACAAATATTAGAGTTAATATGCTTGAATCTGCTAGTTGTAACAAATGGTTTGGAACATGCAATGCACGTATTGCATAAATCAATGCATTCCCCCCCCTTTTTAAGGCTGAGAATGGGAAATAGAATTGTATCAAAATCATATTCTATTCTATTCTATTGCTGTCCTATTCAACGGATTCCATTATCATCACACTCTGATACTATTTGGGTGGCATTTTGTGTTAGTGATGTTTTACTTTACCTTCATATTTTCGACGTCACAACAGGGCGTGCACCGTGCATTACCATCTATCTGCTTCATAGAAGACCATCATAATCATATAATAATATGCTATATTATGCCGGTTAAGCATTACAATTGGGCTGACTGATCTTCAGTAATACATGTTATATTATAAATGATGGGAAAAGGTGCACCGGAGTTCGAAGTTTATTGTTGTCCACTATCCTTACATCCCCTAAATAAAGTTGCATCTACCAAAATAGGTACATAGGTATAATAATGTATATAAAACCACGCAACATAGTCTACCACCGGAAAGTCAATTTTATAAAGATTCATCAGATATGTCGATATAATACCTATATGATATACAAGGAGGCTCTCTCTCCATGCATGACAATTTTATTTAACTTGAGAGGTCTACATTAAATCCTTATATTATTATTGCGATTATGTATCATTGACACTATGCTCTGGTATCAGTATTTCTTTATGTTTGTAGCAGCAGCAATCCTCGTTCGTTCGACGTTCGTATGCATTTCTCGGCCTGTTAGTCTTTTTAGCCATTCAACATTCATATTCATCAATGTTAGTTATGTATGTTATGTTATATGTCAATAATATGAATCGTTCGCACATTCAGCGTTATACTTTACGTGCATGGATATGCGGAGGACACTGTGTTATTCGGGCGTAGTAGTAGCATAATAAACAGTTCCATCAATATAGTCTCAATAGCTTCAATCATTTCAGCAAATAAACACTAAAACAGTCAAGTCAGTCAAACCATATAAATGTTAATAATGGGTACATAATATGGGCATGTCTGTCTACCTATACCAACTTCCTATATCTATAAGAACAAAAAAGCCTCTATACACGCATATCCCCCTGTTAATGTTCCACTAACAACGTTGTATTAACCGATTTTTAAGAGCATAATTATTGACTGAATGACAGAGCGAGATGAAGAGTGAACTGCCGATTAAGTTAAGTGTGGTAAATATATATAAGGTATATCGCGTTATTAGGGCAACAATTTTTGACAAAAATTAGGAGGAAACAAAAAGATTGCTTGCAAAAGAAAACCCACACATGCATGAAATGAAATATACTCTCCTGAAATTGTACGTCTTTTTGATACTGACAACTGATAGTGATGGCAAACGGTGAAAAAAATTCATTCATTTTTAGGCATTTTTAGTACCCCACATTGTGAGACATGAAGTAGAAAAGACAAAATTTTAAAAGACAATAATGCTCTGAATGCAATCACCATTAGACGACATTCATGCCATTCATTCATGCCAATATAAGCAAACAGTATTCAAATGATTGACGACGGCAGAGAAGGATAACTATAATATGAATTGAGCCCTCTTGATTACTGAATATTCTTTATACTTTTCCCAAAGCCAAAGCTACAATAATCCCAGTAAGTGCAATCACAGCAGCAGCAGCACAATGCATATTATCGTTTTTTATTCCCATCCATCTTCAACAACTCTATTCATAACTGCCATGCCCTGATTTGACTTGGTAATTTCAATTATCCTCTTTTAAATATTGTATTACTTATCCAAACCAAATGAAGAAGAAGCCAAATTGTGTGTATATGTGTGTAGTAGAGACACTGTAGACTACCATCATCAATCATCACCATCATGCCCGACCGACACAAATCATAATATGTTGAAATGTAGACGACGGCGATGCGATGGACTTTTCACCTCCTCGTCATCCTCCTCCTCTCCTTCCCTTCCTCACATCCATCCTCACTCTACTTAAAAATACATTTTTAGCATCCCACAATTATTATCAAGTATAATGCAATTACACCCAAGAAGATGAAAAATGGAATTGAAAAGGCAGAAAACAAAGTCGTCGTCGTCGTCGTCGTCGTCCTTTTCTCTGGTTTGGGGGCCGCTGGGGAGTCGCAGCTCAGGTTTTTATTATTATGGAAGCCTACCTATAAAAGTAGAAGATGCTCTTCATATCATGGCTTCATCATATCATGTCTCTTATTCTTCCATGTCGTGATGAGGTGAGGTGAGGTGCACCAAAAAAAAACCAGGTACATCTTGGTGCAGCAATAGTATAATACTACTACTTACTCCATAAAGCCTGAATGCAATACCTACGTCTTTTATTGCAAGTTCATATGGCCAGTTAGTAGTAGTAAGTTGGAAGTAAGCAAAAGTGGGGCGTTGGCGTGTGGGCTTTTGGAGGAATAACATTGTTTTTATGAGAGCTGCTCCGCAACCTCCTCGCTCCTCTGTGCATTATTTCGTGCGGTGGTGGCCGTCGTGGTGAGAGTCGTCGTCTACTTGAAACATATAGACTACTTTTTTTCCCCTTTTTTTGCTGTTGTTGCTGCTGTTGTGTGAGAAGAGCTGCTGATCCTAATCCTGGTCATCATCATCATCATCACATCACCATCATCATCACATCACTGCGTTGTACTCTCGCATAAACTCGTTTTGTAGAATAATATATAAATTTTTTTTTCCAATTTCTGGAGAAAAAAAAAATTTACACAACCCGAAAAACCTATATTATATTTTGTAATAAGTAATAAAATTCTGTCCAGCTTTAAAGCTCGGTGCTTTCTAGGTTTAACTAAATTATTGGTAAGAGAATAATAATAATACAGGTATTCTGTTAAAGAAAAGACTATACAGATTGTCGAGTGGAAGAGGGAGGGGAGCATTACAATTTAATGAGACGTTAACATTCTTGCAGTGTAATTAGAAGAACAGAGGATTTTAAGTAAGATGGGTCCCATTTCGGCCGAGCAAGCTCGAAACGAGCATAAACTGGCAGTGTCTCGAGATTATATTTCACAGCCAAGATTGGGTAAGTCAAGTCATTGGAATAAAATGATAATGATTGAGAGTCGTCTTGGAGAATTTAATAATAAGAATGGGGAAAGGTGGTGTAGGTAATAATAGTACTTAATTGTTGTTTTGGATGTTATGTTGTTGTGTAGTCTACAAGACGGTGTCAGGTGTCAACGGGCCATTGGTAATTTTGGATGATGTCAAGTTCCCCAAGTATGCTGAAATCGTTGATTTGTATTTACCTGATGGAACTGCACGATCCGGACAGGTTCTGGAAGTTAGCGGGTCTAAGGCTGTAGTACAGGTACGTGCTGGATTGAGTACTGGCTGGCGTACTGGGATTTTACTACATTTTATTACTAACAACTGTACTATTAATAATATATATGTCTATGCGCTAGGTTTTCGAAGGGACATCCGGAATTGATGCCAAAAACACGGTGTGCGAGTTCACGGGGGATATTCTTAGGACACCGGTATCAGAAGATATGTTGGGTCGTGTGTTTAACGGGAGTGGCAAGCCTATTGATAAGGGTCCTCCAATCTTGGCGGAAGACTATCTTGATATTCAAGGTGTGGCTTGATAATTATAGTGTGTGGAATGTTACATATTACATATGATTGATTGCATGCAGCACCAGCAATACAATGCTTTATTATAAATAGGTAACAAGTAGTAGAGTAGAAATTTCTAATGACAATCATTATTATTATTGCTTTCAGGCCAGCCAATCAATCCGTGGTCTAGAATTTACCCCGAAGAAATGATTCAGACGGGTATTTCCGCTATTGATGTTATGAACTCTATTGCCCGCGGACAGAAAATCCCCATTTTCTCGGCTGCTGGTCTCCCACATAATGAGGTATGCACAATNATTGCCCGCGGACAGAAAATCCCCATTTTCTCGGCTGCTGGTCTCCCACATAATGAGGTATGCACAATAATGTAGTATTACAAATGACGTAGTTTATTAAAAAGGTTTCTCCGGTGCTACATTTTTGTATTGTTGAATTTTGTTATTAACAACGCCCCACTTTAAAATATTTTTGTAGATTGCTGCACAAATCTGTAGACAAGCTGGTTTAGTTCAACTTCCTGGCAAGTCAGTACTAGATGGTCATGAAGATAATTTCGCCATTGTATTTGCAGCTATGGGTGTCAATATGGAGACTGCAAGATTCTTCAAACAAGATTTTGAGGTTTGCATGGCATATTGCATACAACATCATCATTTCATTTAAGTTCCAGTGTCCAGAAATGTTTGAATGTCTGAATTCTGATAAGTGGGGAAGTAAGTACATAATTTAAATGGTTCTTTTCTGTAGGAAAATGGTTCTATGGACAACGTGTGTCTCTTCTTGAATTTGGCTAATGATCCAACAATTGAAAGGATTATCACGCCTCGTCTCGCACTTACCGCAGCTGAATTCCTGGCTTATCAATGTGAAAAGCACGTGTTGGTCATTCTTACTGATATGAGCTCATACGCTGAGGCTTTGCGAGAAGTATCAGCTGCTCGAGAGGAAGTCCCTGGACGTCGTGGTTTCCCAGGTTACATGTACACCGATCTTGCGACAATTTACGAGCGAGCTGGACGTGTCGAAGGAAGAAATGGTTCCATTACTCAAATTCCTATCTTAACTATGCCCAACGACGGTACGTTTTACTGGTTTAACGACGTAGTTATTTTTTATCTTCTGACTTATGATGGGCGTAACAATCACTTTCACCAATCATCTAATTTGCTTTGCTCCCTTTCAGATATCACTCATCCCATCCCCGATTTAACTGGATACATCACGGAGGGACAGATTTACGTTGACAGACAGCTTCATAATCGTCAAATCTACCCACCCATCAACGTGTTGCCTTCGCTGAGTCGTTTGATGAAATCCGCTATTGGTGAAGGAATGACACGAAAGGACCATGCTGATGTCTCCAACCAGTTGGTACGTGTTTATAATAAACTAATGATAAAGTACAGCTGGCCATAGTATGAATTTTACGATTGAAATAAATGTATCATCAATCATGCCTTTTTCATTCCAGTATGCTTGCTATGCCATCGGTAAGGACGTTCAAGCCATGAAGGCCGTCGTTGGTGAGGAAGCTTTGTCTGCGGATGACTTGCTCTATCTAGAGTTCTTGGGCAAGTTCGAAAAGAACTTCATTTCTCAAGGTAACGTTACAAAAAAAAGTATTTCATAAGTAGGGAAATGGACTGGACCTTCATAATATATAATAATATTAAGTTATGTCGTTACATTCAGTCCGATTCTGATAAAAAGAGAGAAAGAATGACATTGCATGAACTTTCACTCAATGTGGATACACGGGAGAAAGGGATTTTTTGTTCGCTATGGGATTTCAGTTTTAAACAGTAGTTTCAATCATTTATTTTTGCAGGAAACTATGAAAACCGTACCGTGTTTGAATCTCTGGATATTGGCTGGCAACTCCTCCGTATCTTCCCGAAGGAAATGTTGAAACGTATCCCAGCCAGCACCTTGGCAGAATTCTATCCAAGAGATTCCAGGCATACCCAGTCTGCCAAAATGACCACCCAAATGTAATCGTACCTTTTTGTTCAATTTGTTTGTACTTCGGTAAAGTTATAGTGATATAAAAACGGTAAAAGAATCAAGTAGTAGTCAACCAGTCAATATATTGTGATGATACAAATTATTGCATTCAATAATCATTCCACTTGAATAGTTTCAGTAGCTACCAAAATACTTATATTATGCTGTCTTCAAAGAGTAATAAAAAATATTAGTTGAATTCTAAGTCCAACTTTTGACCGCCTTCCATCTAGATTTCTCATGTACCGCATTGATTTCTCTGTCCC
Source organism: Dicranocentrus wangi (assembly GCA_036850665.1). NCBI lineage: Eukaryota > Metazoa > Arthropoda > Collembola > Entomobryomorpha > Entomobryidae > Dicranocentrus > Dicranocentrus wangi. Next base: position 28,482 of record JAANSN010001009.1, on the reverse strand, counting down.
ACACGATTTTAAATATTTGAGCAAGAAAAGTTTTGTACTTGAACTGACTGATGATGTGAGGTGACATTGCACTGCCATGTAAATTCCTCTCCAACAACATATTATAATGCCGCCTACATGATAATATCCATAACATTTTTTCCTTTACAATCAATCATTAGTATCATTACGCTTGCGAGCTACATGCTAAGTAAGATTACTGGTTTCTGAACATTTTTACTTTAGGATGTGCTAAAATGGCAATAGAAAACATTTACCCATATACTACTTACCACGCCCTCATATCCAATTCAAACAATTGGATGCTTCGTTTCGTATACCTACCTACTTTTGATAAAAAGTAAAAAGCGTGAGCTGACAGTAGCTTTTGTAGCGCATGCTATCAATTGCTATCCATGTGTGTAGTAGTCCAGTAAATTACAGTTCACGCAACTGTAGTAGTGTTATAATATGAATCCTATATAGTATTATAATGTTCTGCTATTAATTTGAAGATGCTATATACCTACGCAATACACACAACACACGCGGTACAAATTTTAATGTAGCAATAATGAACTGTCTTGCCCAATGAATGACAACTATAGATTTAAAGGCACATTTATAATTACCAACCAACTACATACCTACACCTAACCCGCAAGCAAGCCTTTCCATATTTTAATGTGTGGACTGTATGCATCATTATATCATCATCATCATCGTCATGTTGATGATATATATTATAAATTTTGGCTGATAGGAGCCTTTTTCCGATATATCAAGTTTCATTTTTTCAGCCTAAAAAATCCCTTGAACCTACCCACAGAGTGCGTGACCCTTTTTCACTACTAGTAAGAGATCATTTCCCGGCCTTGCCATGTGCTAGCTAGCCTAGGGTTCACCACTTCATCGGTTAAATGACAAGCGGTTACACACACACACACAGGGCTACTAACCTGTCTCGCTGAATGAAAAAAAAAAGTTTCGCGACGATCATGATATTATACCGATGGATGAAGCTGCTGCTGCACGATATCACTATTACACACACATCTTTAGTATGAGCACATATATTATATAGTTTAGCAATTGGCAATTTGCTGCTCCACTCTTAAAATCAAAAGTCTTTTTTTAATGTATGAAATGCAAAAATGAAATGCGAATAAACTATATGCAATGCACTCATAGACAAAATGCGCAAGTAAAATTGTCAAATATCTGTGCATAATATTATGTATTGATGAATTTAACACATTTTCTCGACACATTTAAACATTACAAAGAAATCCCCTCGGGTGTGATAATGCATATGCGCGAGATGTCTAATGTCATATTTCACATTTAATATGGGTACACTGTTTTAAATTTTTTTGAATAATCAAAAATTGACCACAAATGAACCATAATAATAGTCTACTCAAGCGAAGAAGTCAATTGGACGTGTGATTATTGCAAATCACAACCACCACCGATACACACTGCATATTATTCGCATCCCTCCAATAATACATAATATACCTACAGAGATACTCAATAATTCTCGACCATTTTCCCATCTTTAAATCCTCTTGATTATTACCACAGTTTTCGTGGCCACCTCTTCTACTCCCTCATTTTCAAGTTACACTCTTTTATTTACCATTTACGATGCAACCGGTGACCCCTACGTGCAACTATCTGGGGCACATCATGTCATATCATCACAAACATTATTAAACAACTAACTGCCATGCCAGAGTAGTAGGATTTTAGATTGTATAGCCCCCCTCCAATTCTACGTACGTACTCATCATCATCATCATCATATCATATTCCATTGCTATTTACTATTTACTGGTGACTACCTCTATAGGTATGACGACGACGACGATTTTTACATTACCACCGAAGGTGTTAGGTAAATTGGGATAGATGCAGACATTACTTAATATCAAAAAATCCATCTGTCCATAAGGTACATTTACCTTACTTACCCACTTGACGTGCGAAATCATACAAAAAAATTATTTAAAAAATAAAAAAAACCCTTTAAGCATTTTGTACACAGGCAGGTAAGCTTTGATGATGGTGATGATGATGATAACTTGAGTATGTTTGGACACAACCAAATCTTGTAAAAAAAATAGAATCCTGCCTACAATCTACCATAATATATATAGTGTAAAAAAAACTTTGTGCATTAAAACATTGGGGACTACTAACTGCTTCGAACGAAGTCTTGAGGATGATGATCATTTTGAATTGAATCTGCAATGCACTTTTGCGTAGTTCATGTTCAAACAAGTGGTTAGTTACAAGAAGGGGCGAAGAAGCCTTTGGTGGATGGAGTCGAGTGGTCGTTCGTTGCAGCGATAGTTTTATATTATGTTATGTCGCAGGAGGATAGCAGACTCCTTTTCATAGGTATATTATATGTGTGTACAACTGTACAAGTGGTTGGTAAACAGGACCACTTGCACTTTTTTTCGTCGTCGGTCGTGGCATATGATGAGATCGAGAGTTGTTTCAAGCTCAGGCCCAATACGAAACGAAAGAAAGAACGAAAACAAAGTTTGCAATATATATATATATGAGAATGGAAGTATAATGATGATGTGCATTTTTAATGTCCTTTTAGTTTATAACGTTGCATGCATTACTTTCGTACTATATAACGTTTTTCTCGCAGAGAGAGGTGACGTTGTTGTATAGTGGCGTACAGTCAAGATGACTTGATTTTTGCTAGAGAGGAGACCCTGCATAATCATAATGCAATGTAGTGCAATTTGCAATAATAATAATCATATGAATGCTATATACACCGCTAAGGATTTATTATGATTACTATTAACACACATCTCGTCTTGTATGACTTTTTAGAATGCTGTAGTAGGACTGACTGACATTATTTAAGGATCGTTATATAATACATGCATGCATGTAGGATATTAGAAGTTTTTTACAGCGACCTGCTCACTGTTTTAAATGATATGAAAGTATCACAAGAAGGGTCTCGCACTTGGGGCTTGTTGGTTTGGTTGGTGATGTCCAAAAACAAAGGACTCACATAAAACCCTGCCTATCACGCATAAGCTCGCGTGGAATGGTTATCATGGAGTGGAGACGCCACGAGCAAGTCGCTCATTTTTGGAAAGTTCTTTCCCTTATTGGAGACGTTTAGGCAGAGCTCATCGATCATTCGTTGTTCGGCATTTGAGAGTGCGTCAGGCCTGAGCAGTGAGAGGAGACTTGTGGGATTTTGAGTCATCATTTCACGCTCTAGTGCATCCTGTATCGTTATTTTCCAGTTTTCTAGGGCCAAAATACTTTTTTTTTGGATTAGAAGAACAAAGTGATTTGGTCAATGTGATTTGGTGGAAGTTAATATGGGACTGGCTGAACTTTAGGTCTGGAAATAGCGTTAAGTTTCACAATCGTCTGGGCATATATATATATTTATTTACTACATCGTTCGCCCTTGATCAACACTGAAGTTTCCAGCAGGAAAATCACGAGTGTTTAGTACACGCCTATTGAAACCGCAAGTAATTTCATTTATTTACTGGAAGTGGAACTTTTATCCTCTTCCAGTCATAGCAAATTTTGCATTTTCCTATTCGCCTATTATAGGTATAATCTTTTTAACCTTGTGCTATCCAATGTGTGCAGCATGTGCAAACTCAACTTTCAAAACATTACGCTTTATTACTGTCCCCGACAGAATTCAAACAGCTTGCTGAGCTTGACAACGTAGTAGCCAATAAATTACTATTGAAAATATCAAATTTTCATTGAATCGACCCCCATTTGTGTAGTGCTCGCAGGAAGTGTTCTAAACATCAGCTTGTGAATATAGTTGTTATCAAAAAGAAGTTTGTCGAGGATTACGGTTTGTGTAGCGAAGCTGGCTGTATCTCCATATTATCCTGACATGTTTGAGGTGCCATTTCCGTCATGGACCTTGGAGTGGGGTCTGTGTCTTTTGACACTAGGATTTTGCTGGTGGAGATATAGGTATGTTTCAACAAACCCACATGCTTCTACAATAATATTGTTTTCTTCAAGTTGCTACTGGGTTGCATTACAAATATAAGGTATAGGGGATTTTAGTAAATAGACATATATATTCTTTGAGATGCATCATGCAATGCACATCCGCTGCATTAGGATTAACTCTTTGCAACATTGTACTAACAGCTTTTGCCCGGGTATACCACAGAATTTGACATTTCCATTTATGCAGTTGAATTCCAATTATGACAATTTCTTCAAGTTCAATAGGTCAATTGTTTTATATTGGAGTGTCATGTCAGCTTAAGTAAAGGACTTTTATTTGCTATAATTGCAATTCTCAATGCAGGACAATCAGGACAATAATGTAGCACGAACGAAATCATCATGCAAAGGTTGAATGAAACGAATTATTTGTTCCTGAAAACTCAAAAGTGACAAATCCGCACAAAAATGTGGACGTGTTATGGTGTGATCATACAGTCAACAAACATGAAGCGACTAATGGCTCCAACGACCCTGACGCTCATTCATATAAACCATGCTTATCACAGGCCACGCACGCACACGCATAATGCTGTGAAATTTCTCTCGTTCGCTCGGATGCACTTGCAACCAATACTTTTAGAGACAGATAATAGAATAATAGTATCATATTGCGTAACCCTTAAAGCGGTGGTGTGCCATAATAATATATGTCCTACTCCCCCCATCATCATCACTACCTTAATGCACGTAATTGTCAAAGGTAAAAGATTTGTCTTTATATTGTACGCATCAAAAATGGCGAGTTTTCGTACTGACTGTCGTCCTAGTGGAAACGTAATGTCAAGGCAAATCTCATAAAAAAGATTATAATACTTATATTATGACACTGCGTGCTTGTGGCATTTTTTTGTGGTGTGGGTGGTGAGATGAGCTGATAAAACAGCATGGATAAAAGAACGAAACGTGTGAATTGAATAATATTTAACATAATCACGTGGCCCTGCTAATCATCATGAATGACAACCATTTAGCTATAGTAGTGTCACTACTGAAAATTATATATATTATGCTGGATGCTGCTACACGACACACTCAATAGTTTTCAAAAATCTCAAGGAACTTCACACCATGTATTGAGCTGTAATCAACATGTCAGGCTACCTATATAATATATGCATGCATGGCATATATGACACGAAAGTACCTTTTAAGCCGGTTTCCTAGCCTAACATGTCACCATATCAATTTGAGGCGTGGGTCATGAGAATAAATGGGACTGATCCAGTTACCAAAATGATGTTGCTAAGGACACCTAATTCTTATTATTGGTATATATTTCCCTGGACAGTTTTTTAATTTGTGACAAAAATGCAAGGCATTGACAAACATGACCTACTGCTACCTATTGCATGTCATCATGATGATGGTCATCACATCATGTAGTAATTCAACATTCGTGTAATCCACTCTATTAGAGGCAATAAGAAGAAGGAGGAGGATAAAAAGTTGGTAATGAAATTGTACTCTTTAGTTAAAATGCCTTACACTTCAATTACACAGTTAACCCACCATTTGCCCCTTTGATACAATTTAGCCATTCCGTAGATTCAAAATTATAGGAAGACACGTAATCCAACTATTGCATGACCACATTTTCATGATGATGACTTCGCCATTTGGGTTAGTTAATCTTGATGATTAGATAATTAGTCTACTAATCAAATACAACTAACTGAAGATCATCACATGTGACATGGCTGCTGAAATATCTTATTTTTTCACCATCAGTTCCAAAGAACAATGACCGCATAGGTAATTCTCTGAAATTGAAAAAAATAAACACTGCATAGCAGAATAGAATGACAGAACTGACGGTAGGCGTAGGACTATAGGCATACTCTCTGGTGGTTACAAATCGCGTAACCCATCACCACAAGCCGCATATTGAACTGAGAAACGTTACGTTGCATATTATTGTGTGATTCATTTTTTTTTCAACATTCCACACACCTCCATCCAAAATCGCAAATATATGCTCCGACTATAGCCCGTCCTATCCAAACAAACGTTTACGCTGCACTTGCTTCGAATTTTTTTTACTTTTGGGTCAAGTTTGCTCACTGTTTGCATTACACTTTGCGTTGAATTCATAAATGTGAGCCCAGCAGATAGTGTCATGACATGTATTACTGTTTGTTTGCAAATTTCAACACTGAGCTGCAGAGATATGATCTTACGCATTTAACAACAAGCCTTCCATCTCAACTGACTTTACAACCATCATCATCACCATCATATCATATCATAATAACAACACACATGCTTGCATGCATGTAACCCAATTTCCGGCATTACGTTAAAGTGATCCATCTACTCTCTCAACACAAATCAAGCCATACGAAGCAGCACAAAAAATCATATAATATATATATTGTCCGACAGAAAACCATAAATTCCGCTGTAGTTAACGCTGGGCTGGCTTAAAACAATATAATAAGGATTTTCTATTATTTTTTTGGCATTTCCTTAAAATACAATTTTATCGTTGATTTTATACTAATCTGAGGATCAGTTTGTAAAAAAAGTAAAGTACGTGAAGAAGTGGCAGAGAAAAACAGCAGTAGTTTTTAGCGACTAATATTATGTGTAGAGGCTTTTAATACGACAAAAGAGGAGAATGAAACATTATCTCATCTATTCTATCTACATGCCATTTTTTGTACTTTTTAGAATTGTGTTTACCAAGTTAACTCGTGTAAAATATTGTATTACAATTGTAGAGGTGTGCATTCATGCTGTAAATTATGATGATGACAATGATGGCCATCAGTTGTGCATTAAGGGTAGTATCTTTTTACTTTATCAGGGCCCATTTGGGATGGAATTATTACGCAATCAGAAAACGTTAGGAGTTGGAGTAGAGGAGCTAGTAGTGTGTGTGTGTGTGTGGCAAAAAAGACACACATCTTGATTGGCAAATTTTTTACCCCCCTAAATACCGGTTATTTTTTGGTAGTTTGTTTATGCGAATTTACATGTGCAATATGAGTATATATATATATATGATATGAGAACAATAATAATTGCTTATTGTCGGTCGATATATAGCGTGGCAAGATAATCAAAACAAGTAAAAATCAAAATGTGTACAATGATCTTTATTATTACTCGCCGCAGCATGTTTTCAATAGCATGGCCTATACACTTGGCATTTGTGGTGCAAGAAAGATGTGATGTGCAGTAGTAAGTAGTTCTTGTTTTTGTTTTTTTTTGCGAACAATTTTTATTATTCACATCATTTCATCCCACAAAAGTGACTTACAAGTCACACGGTTCGAATTTAAAATTTGCTTGTTCGACTTTTTTTTTCTTCGTAAAAATATATATTAGGTATGCCCATTGGTTAAAATGGGGTAATCAATTAGTACGTGCAGTGAAGCTTGACTTTTTTGTTCATTGCCATATCATTTCGTGGTTGCTGATCGATCTGAATTGCAATTTTTTAAACATTGTATATATTTTATATGAATCCCGTAAACTCCTGCCCACAGAGACCACCCATTATAGCAATGTACTTTTTATGTCGCAGTCGGTCGCAATTTATGATGTATGCAAAAGTACAGTAGCCGCAGCAGCAGCAGCTTCTGTATCTCTGAAATTTCAGACTTTTTCTTGATTCTTTGCATTTGCATTTTGCCTTTTGTCTTTTCTCAAAAAAAAAATATATAGCTCCTGGCACAAGAATGCTTGCGTTTTTTTTTGCTTACGATTAGCTGCATATGGAGACACGGCAAATTGCAATGTACTCCACATTACTTCTTGACCTACATACATTTCTGAATTTTGCTGAAATTTTGCAAGGAAAAATGATAAATGCTTAAAGATTATATAATGGACTAGGTAAGTTGCGTGCAGGAGTGATGTGATGTGATCAGGCATATATGTATATAATGAAGCAAAAGTGATGATGACTACAGAGAGCTATGCTATATGATATAATTCTATGAACACATCTTTTCTTTATTACATATGATATCTATGAGCAGGGGGACGAGTGCTTCCAACGTGGTGCGCATGCTGTTCAAGAAACTAGAAGTGTTTTCCAATCCTGCTGGGAGCAGCCCAACTGGCGAATTTGTACCTCAACGAGAGGAAAAATATCTGCATGGAATTCCTACCACTAAATCTGAACTCAAGGCTAGGCGCTACGGAAGGAAGCCGGAGAACCTTAGAAAGCCACTGAAAGATCTCAATTTCTATAAATCACAACAAAGTGGACTGTCAAGCAGCAAAAAGTCATCAGCCGGACCATCCAATGATCCAGTTTTGCGATGTATTTGTTGCCATCCTCCAAAGGTGATATTTTGCTAGAATAATTCGCATACCCAGTCAGAGTTGCTATTATGATGTATATCACTATGTATACATATCACTTTTTTGCTTTAATGCTTATGCCCAAAACCTAAGACCATATCTTAAGACTCAAAAAGAAGACAACAAAACTCTTTTGCAAATAATGTTTACAAATCTTTTGGATGAGATGCACATCCAACCAAACGCATATCGGGAATCGCGAACAAAGTTTCACGTCACCGGATTCGTCACTTGCGACGCGATTTAGGAAACCTAGGTTCATTCTCCGAAATACATGTCTTATAGTCTTAATTTTATCAACACAACGCAACGCTTTTTCTTGGCTTGAAACTCACGTTTTTTTTAAAAGTGGAATGGTAATCAGAAATTGGCAAGGAATATCTTTTTTTTTCCGTTTCCGTAGTCATACCACCCATGTTAATCACGTAAATACATGTGACGTTCATTATATATCTCTCTCATCCTAATCCTTTCGTGCTCTTACTCCTTCAAGGACTTTATTAGTAGTGGTGGTGAGGAGGAGTGCTTAAAGTACTTTAAACCTGCAAAGAAAAAAATCAAACGTGCTCTTTTTTTTTGCCGTTCGTTGTTGCAACACTGAAATGAACTTCAGACTCAATTAACTACCGCATATTATTTAAAGTGAAAATTAACTCGTACTTCAAGCTGCTAATGAGAAAATAATGAATTGCCCAATTTGCGTAAGGGTATGTATTACAAAAATTTTAGGGGAATTATGACGTCGTAAATTTCAGTTCCTCATTCGTCCCTTCTTCTTCCTTTGAGCATTTTAAGGAGGAGTGTAGTTTTTTTTTCATTTTGCTAATAATGTCTCAATCTAAATTTCTGTTCCAGGGTTCCCCACTAAACGAGGCGAAGACTGTAAGCACGGATTTGAAGAACTGTCTAGATTGTGACACACGAGGACCCCATAATCCCTGGTACGTCCGGCTATGTGCTTTCTTTGTCTTTTTCTGGAGGAAATGGTACATCGGGGAGCAGTACAGTATGGTGAAATTGGAGCCCGTAAGTACACATTATGATGAACAACTACATACTTGAGTAAAATAGTTATTCCTTCAATAAAAATTCATTTCGTTTAGCAACTTTTTTTTTTGCATAATAATACATATTCTGTTTAATCCGTTTTGTAGATGCTGAAGGATGCCAAAGTGAATCAAGCAATAGAGGACGCTGCAAAATTCGAACTTGCACCAAACGCCCCTCCTGGAACACTCGAAAGACTCCTAGCTAAACATAGACAAAGGACGGAAAGAATTGTGACTGCAATGAGAGCTAAACAAGCAAAAACGCCTTACTTCTCAATCTTTGTTAGGTAAAAAGCATGTTCATTTTTTTATCAGCTCAAACAAAACGAGAAAACCTGTAGAACGTGAAGGTACTCAATATGTTACAGGTTTCTTCTTGAGACGCTTTTTTTTATTGTGTCCCTCTCATTTCTGTTTATCTACACACATGTTTACAACCTGTCATCAACAATTCATTGAAACATTTTTTTAGAGAGATGCATCATTCCTCTCGTTGGGAAAAAAATATAACATTTTTCCCCGTTGTGCCTGATATTGTCGTCAAAAAAACCCCAGACAAAATAATTAGGGTACCAACCACTCTACCCCCACATGACGCAATTTCACCTGAGAAAAAAAATGTGTATGTTTGAGACTGAGGCCGTGACCCACACGCGTGTGTATTGCGCAATATCTTCTTTCATTCTCTCTCTCTACGAAAAACGATACTGTCTTTTTAGGCCCTTGTCGAACCAACCAACTTGCCGAGAATGCTGACCAGATAAGATGCACAACAACCTATAGCCTAACTATGCCTCATAACCTAGAAAAAAATAACTCCACTTGTTTGTGAGCACCTTTTTTCATATAATGTGGAGATAGAAGATGTGGTAGTAGTGGTACCAGTGGCTTTTGGCTGCTGCCCACGAGAGTGAGAGTGAGAAGAAAAAGTCGAGTTCTAAGAAAGTATATAATGTACACTGTATACTGATGAATACTGACTGACTTGACTGCGCTGCGTTGTTATTGTGTAGCCTAGTGCATCAACAATCAAGATCAGCTCTTGTCATTTTCGTTTCATACTCTGAAATAGAAAATGAGGGTCAAGCAGTCATTATCACCAGCTTTGAGGATTTTGTAATCTTGGTAGCATCATCATCATCATCATCATCGTCACTTCGCCATTTGGGTCTAGTTTTTTGCCTTTGTTATTTACTCCCTGCATCCTATAGATACAGATCTAAAAGTCGTATTTTAAGTAGTTGTCCATACACACGACACTTTTGGTTTGGCTGCATTTGCTCTGCAACTACATACCTACTTTATCGTCAGTGGATTGATGTAGAATGGGATACTATATATATATCTATATATAACCACGATAGATTGCCAGCGTCGCGCTATACGTCTCTAACACGTACATTTGACATTCCATAATATTATGTTTCATTTTATTCACATTCGTTTGTAGCATTAGGCTTTAACATTGTTTTTGGTAGTCATTGTATAATGCCTAATGAGAAGACATCCTGTCCCTTATGCAAAATACATATATAATATTATTATCATATAAATGACTTTTGTGCACTTTACCTTCAACTCCAAGAGGGCACCTGCCCACTGCAAACCAACCTGCAGTGACTCGCTTTTAAATTAGCTAGACCGTCGTCGTCGCTGGTCGTGGTGTGGTGTACCCTGCTATGGTCGTCGTGTTTGGTAGCGACAGTGCAGCGATAGGTAATGAGAGGGAGGTGGGCGACATGGCAACGACACTTCATGACATTGATTCACAAACTGATAATAAAAAAAAGTGAAGAGTATCATGTTAGGTAGTTGTACGCGCGGTAGCGCTGAGTTACCATTTCCACTAGAGTTTGTTTTTTGACTACTACCTATATATCCCTGCGGCGAGTGTCCTATTCTAGGTCACGCTAAACACATGTCAAAGAAATAATACATAATAAGTGGTCATCTCAGATTTTTTTTATCAAATTTTACTTGGTCTTCAATTTAGAGTGCAAGTTCAAGTTGCGCAATCAATGTTTATTCGAGTGTGCCAAGAAGATTTGTTTTCATTTTGCCAAGGCTACACGGCTGCGGCTGCACTTTTTTTTTAAACTACAATTAGATAATATGCAATGAGGCAGAGAATGAGAAGAGGCAAAAGAAAAAAAATGATGACAACACGGCACGGTCACAAAAATAGGAATGGGACAATGATGTCAATTTACTTTATAATAATGAATGAATGAAATGAAAGTGACCCTTGTTGTGTTGCTTTGCTCCCAATTTTCTAAAAATTAATAATGAGCCTGTGTGGATGGACGACGTGCAAGAAAAGGTGCAACAATAAGAGTTGCAGAAAAAATTAACATGATAAAGCGTATTGCTGGACGACGAGGCGATATATTAATATGCGATTATTTACAAGTAGCGTGGATTGCAAAGGGCAAGGGCAACCCTTGAGATTTTAAAACATTTTCACAAGGCTTACTTTATTTATTTTTCACAGAGTCGCGTCATGGATCATTGGGAAAACTCTAGGTCGAATTTATCCCCAAATATTGGTTCGTCGGAGTCAGATCGAGGTGATTCGCAAAGCAAGGGAAGCCGGTCATCCTATCGTCTACCTGCCAATTCATAGAAGCCACGTGGATTACGTGCTCGTCTCGTGGGTGCTTGTAGCTTGTGATATAAGGGCACCTTTGGTCGCTGCCGGAGAAAATCTAAACATTCCTATTTTCAGGTTTTTGAAACAATATCCTTCTACATTATGACAAATGGCAATTTGCTAGGCGTTCTTGAAAAAATGACAAATAAATTAAACCCAAAATTCTCTGTACCTTCTTCTGCTTCCAGCCTTATGATGCGCAGCGTGGGAGGGTTCTTTATTAAGCGTAGATTAGATTGTCGGGAGGGAAAGCGGGATATTGTGTACAGGGCTATACTCCATTCGTACATGACAAGATCTCTAACTGAAGACAATGATTTAGAGTTTTTTATTGAAGGCGGACGGACCCGAACTGGAAAGCCCTGTCTGCCTAAAGGTGTGTGCCCCCCAAGCTTGATTATATGGGATTATGAGAGATTGATGCGGAACTGCAAACCACAATATTTTGCATTATTATTTTATGATGTAATGACAAAACGCATTTTTGTGCTTAACTTTCTTCCCAAAATCTAAATATGTTATTCAGGTGGACTTCTCAGTATTGTCGTTGACGCCTTGCTATCAAACAAAGTGGAAGACTTGTTGATTGTACCTGTTAACTTCAGTTATGAAAGGTTACTGGATGGTAACTTCATTCGGGAACAACTTGGCCGACCAAAAGTTTCAGAAAGTTTTGCTTCTGCGGCACTAGGCTTGTGGAACTCGTTGCAAGCAAAGTTTGGCAGTGCACGACTCGACTTTGGTCAACCATTCTCACTAAGGGTACAAGAAGAGAAAGAGGCTTAATTTATAAGAGTAATGTAATGGCAATGGTATCATAACTTTTTGGAAAAAAAAACTTTTTTTACATATGTTGCTTAAGGAATATGTACAAGCATATCAGCTTGGTAAAATATCGCCACCGGTTCCCCTTCCCATTCGAGATGGAAATGGCACGAAGCGAAATGGCAATAATGCTTTGCAGGGTGGTTTATCCAATTCATCCTCGAGATCCTCCTTGTGCTCCATAGATTTTGACTCTGTAGAGCAACGGGAGATGGTTAACAATTTGGCAAAGCATGTTCTCTACGGTATGGTATACCTTATTGACTTGCTCTACGGAAGACATTATTATTACCTTTTAGCAAAATTATTATGACATTACATAATTTCTTCACTAATCCTTTCAGACGGCCAAAAGTGTTTCAGCATGATGTCCACTAATGCGATTGCATTCCTTCTACTAAACAAATACAGGAAGGGGGTTGCCACAAAGGTTTTAGGCTCAGAAATCCAAGGATTGATATCAGAAATGTTGGAAAGGGGATTCGATGTTAGTATTACTGGAAGCATGGAAGACGTCATAACGCACGGGGTAAAATGAAGGAGTAGTATATCTTTGATTTGATGATGATTTACTCATCATAATAAATTATAAGTTTATATGGCACTTAAATAATGTCCCGTTTCTCAGCTAACCGTTCTCGGGCCAGCTTTAGTTAGACAAGAAGTGAAGCCCTCGGCCAATGGCTCGACTACTTGGATTCGTCCGGTGACCATGCTTCCCAACATTATTGAACTAGCCTATTACTCAAATTGTGTACTGCCAGCTTATGCCATGGAAGCCGTTGTTGGTAAATGGCATACAACAGTAGTAAATTAATGTGTACAGTGAACCGGGCTAACTAACGGGAAACTATATAGAATTAATTTATAAAAAATATTTAATTATTTTTTTGTAGCTACCACCATCTCAGTTCTGTCCGGAGCAAAGCGCTCTGAGGCAGAGTCAATCAGTATTGATGAAAACGTGCTAGTTGCAACTGCTCTGGAATTCTGTGAAATTCTTCAAAACGAATTTATTTTCACTCCTCCTTGCACCCACTTGGAGGACACAATCAGGAGTACAATACAATACATGGGGAAACAAAATGTATTTTACATATCAGTAAGTACAACAAGGAGGGAACAACATTTTCATTTATGCATGGCTCATTAAAAATCATGAGGTATACACACAGGCAGTCAGTGTGTATTTCTAATTCCTCTTTTCCCCGTGCTTACTCTTACTACTTTTAGGAATCACAAAACACAAATAAGATGATTCATGTGAACACCAAAAATCACCTTGAAAGGATAGCCTTCCTGACAGATCTGCTGAAACCGATAATTGACAACTACTACACTGCCGCGTGCGTGCTGAGGCGTTTAGTGAATTATGAAATTCAGGAGAAGCAACTCCACATGGACATTTTAACGGAGGTTAAGAGTCTCCTTCAAAGCGATTTATTGCCATTTGGTAAACTACGACCACAATACTTATATATATATACAGACTTTTTATTGGCATACATCATTTACATTACAATAATAATGAGCAATTTTCAAAATTGTTGATATCATCTATTCATTTCAGGGGAAAGCTTAGCTCTGGATCCAATACGAAATTTCATTAAACTAATGCTAGACTGGGATGTGCTGGAGTCGTATAGATATGACCGTACCACCATTTACTACCTCCAAGATCATTTCGACAGCCCCAGAAATATTGAAGAGGTTATTCGACGAATTCAAAAGTTTAGAGTTTAGAGAGTTCTCACAGGGGGAAAACACAAACAGTACTAAAAAAATCGTATATACACCTATTATTTTATTATAACTAATATTTTTTTTATATTGTCAGCTCTTGAAATACTACAACTAGCGTTTTTCGTAAAAAAAAACTGTCCTGCTGAACTGAGCATATTTTCACTGTTTTTATCTATTTTTAAGGCAAATATATATAATGTAACATGGGTTTGATTCAGAAGACTATATATATTTAGTACTTTTTAACAACCGTATTATAAAGAAGCTGGTAAGATGCGCAAGCATCATAATAATATTATTATTACGTTGCAGTGAAAGTTTTTGTATTTACGTATGTTTACAATATTATTGTTTTCCATTCTCAAGGATCCTTTTGACAGCTACAAATCCTTATAAAATACCTTTTTCATGTTTTTTCATATATATATACTTGTCAATTCCCTGTATCCTTCTAAAAGGTGTAAGTTTGAATCGCCACAACAACACTGGGTATATATATAAATAATACTACTACAATAATTTAGAGAGTTTTCTGTAAAATGACAATAAGCGTGCTGCTCTATCGCAACTACATAGTATTGTTTGCGTTTGGCGTCCTCCTTTGACATCGTATATATATCGTAGTAATTAACATTTTTTGAACACATTTTTTGTCAGTCTTCTTTTAACGCTTCATGTGCTTTACAGAGAGGATACAGTGTGATATAATTTATTTAATGTTTTAAAGGGATATTTTATATATTGTAGCTTTTTATCATCAGGTTCAAAAATTACAAATAAACTATGAAAGATTGAACGAGTAGCTCTTCTTTTTTATGTTTCAATACTACTATATACATCCATAATGCTAATTTTTTGCAAAATAGACTGTACCAAAAATAAGCGGGTCGCAAGTCTAGTCGCTCTGAAAACTAATCCCATCAAGTCTGATTACATTCGATTACTGTAATCCAGCAAGATGTGAGATTGTTTTGGTCACCGGGTTATTTTCCATTCAACTGATTGTCATAAATATCAGGAGGAGTTTCTGTTGCCTAGCTAAATCCTACTACAAACAAATCATAAATATAGTCTACTGTCACTAATTATTATTACACTAATTGCATTACGATTATAGGGGATCTACGTTTATCAAACTTATTGAAGAGGCTCTAGCATTAAAATGTCAGTCGTCGTGTTATTGTAATAGCTATGCTACCTATAAATAAGATACAGTGTTAAAATGCATCTTCAATATTTTTTTCTTCTCCGTTCACCCGAAAGCTTCGTCTCATAACGCCAAACTCGTTTTTAAATTCATCGCTTTGTGGATAAATGTAGAATGGAGGCTCTTCAGAGATGCACTGCTCTATCACGTGAGCCACCCCAGTGGTTAGCGTGATGTCGGATTTGATTACTCTCACAACCCCGTTGATTCCATACAAGGATTCTATATAATAATATGGGAAAATCACAATTATATAGCAATTTCCTGAAAATACTAATTGTAAGAACTTCCAGTACGATGCTAGTTTTTGCAAGTGCAACAAAAAATCCCTTACTTGTGAATCCATCCGTCACCACCTGCATCTTAATTTCCTTTTCGTAGTTTGTCAGTAGGAACTCGTTGTTGATGAGACCATTACTGTAGAAGGATCCGTTGACCATGTGGTACTGAATGAAATCTGAAATGAAATGAACATGAAGCTGTTTTAGTAACGATTCCTGGCTGTATAAATAACTGCCGAGCAACATAGCAATATATGTCTTATGTGTATTACTTCTCAGTTTGTCTTTATCTGTCAGGAGTGTCGTGTGGTTTAGCTTGGCGACAGCCTCATTCACTGGAATGAAGAGCGTGAAGGGGCGGGTATCTTGGAAATTGTGTACCATCTCAGCTTGCTTGACAAGGTTCCAGAAACCTGTTTCGACATAATATTATGGAATTTTTTAAAACTGTTTTAAATTGTTTGCTTCAAATGCCTGGAGAGGTGGAAAAGGGATCCATTTTTTTGAATACTTACTTTCAAACTCTAGCTTTTCACTGAGGAACTGAGCCGCATTTCGGGGAAGATTTGGCATTAAAACCTTTTGTAAAATGTGAA
The DNA here is from genome assembly GCA_036850665.1 of Dicranocentrus wangi. Classification (NCBI taxonomy): domain Eukaryota; kingdom Metazoa; phylum Arthropoda; class Collembola; order Entomobryomorpha; family Entomobryidae; genus Dicranocentrus; species Dicranocentrus wangi. The sequence continues at coordinate 11,797 of JAANSN010001009.1, read as the reverse complement.
TCCTTCCGTGTGTCGTAAGAATGTCCCCCTTCTCCACTTCTGACCCGTCCACGGTGATTGTTCTCTGAAAAGGGCAGAATGTGGGGCATCATAAGATTTCCAAATTGTAAATTAAGGAGAAAGTTTACGTAATTTCGTTGAGTATAAACAAGACGATTAGTTAAGTATTAAATTATTACATATGATGATCCTGGCTGGTAAATATTTATCCTAAGTCGGTTACCGCCTGGCCTAGCACTCAAAATAAGTTCTTCATTCTCCAGTCTCGCGAGAGGGAGGTCCTCTTTCACTAAATGATTAAGAACAAGCGCCTTCTTCAGCTTCTTGTCTGCGTCTAAGCTGTCCCGGAACCACCTAGGCAGTCTTCTGAAGGACGCATCCGATGGGACGAAAAGAGTATAGTTTTCTACATTACATAATATCATCATTATTTAAGGAACGGCTTTGATATAGTAAACGAAAAGACGTGGTAAATACTTTGTAATAATTTCTATTCATGAGCAAAAAAAAAGTTTTTGCTTACTGGTATGATCAATGAGTGGCAAAAGTCCAGATGACTCAATCAGATGCCTCATTATCGAAAACTCCAGCTTTTTCAACATATCCATTGTCGGGCAGGGCAGCAAGTCTAGCGTATGTCCACCTGGTAGAATCACAGGTCCCATGCCCATGAACTGATTAACGCTGGTGAAGTGGAATCCTGGAGGAACGTAAGGTTTCAAGTTGGGATTGCTACACATGGGACCAAACGTGTCTGGTGGTTTTGGAATGGGGAGGAACGGGTTCCCATTTGGCGTATTATTCGGAAATGCTATGCCATTCGGAAGTTGTTGTGGACCGCTTCCGTTAGGAAGTGGGTAAGGTGCAAATGGATTCGGGGGATATGCTGGAGGAAGTCCATTGCCAGAGTTAAAAAGTGTCTGACCGGGAAAATCTCCTCCTGGAATTGGTTGATTGGTGCCACTGTCCACTGGGGGTTTAGGAAACGGTGGTAGAGGGCCTGGATGATTAAGTTGGCTTATGTTCGAAAGTGCCGGTGGAGGTGGTAGTATCAAGGGTTTGTCTGGAATTCCAGGGTTAATCAATACATTTGTTGGTCCATACGGTTGAAGAAAGGGGGATGGTCTGGTGAATCCTTTGGAATCAATGTTTATTGCAGGAGGTGGTCGAAAAGGATCAATGAGTAAGGGCTGGTTTGGCTTGATTTGAAATGGTTGATGTGGGACAATGAACGGTTTTCCAGGTTGCACCGGATCTATAAGAACGGGTTGAGAAGGGTCCACTTTGATAGGATCCACTTGAATGGGTTTAGTCGGGTCAATAATTGCTGGATTCACTTTAATAGGATCTAATGGATTCGTAATGACTGGTGTAACTTTAATAGGATTCTCCGGGTTCAAGGGATCAACTAGCACAGGTTTTGTGGGGTCTGAAGGATGTATCGGTGTTATAAGCGTTGGGTTATTTGGACTGATTTCAACGGGTTTTGCCGGCTGCTCAATATTGCTTGGAATAAGCTGTCCTGGAAATACTGGAAATGGTTTCACTCCTGCCTCACCTTGCCCTGGCTGCCCTGGTTGAACAAAGCTCTGACCTGGCAGTGGCTTAGGCACGTATTGATTAGGCAAGGGCATCAGCATACCTCCTGGGAACGGCATTTGAGGAACCTTTTGTCCTGGCATCAGTGTAAATGGAGATTGGTGGCCAGGGATTTGTAAAGGACCTTGTCCGGGGAAAGGAGGAGGAGGAGGAGGTCGTGGATCTAGCAAGCCTGGCGGCTGAGGCTGACGTGGATGCGTTTGACCTGGTGGTGGAAGGGGTAGCTGACCAGGTGGAGGGGGCAAGTTGCCTAAACTTCCTGGAGGCGGTGGTAATAAACTTCCCGGAGGCGGTGGCAAATTATCCAAACCTCCTGGAGGCGGTGGTAAGCTATCCACACTTCCAGGGGGCGGCGGGGGCAGTAAATTATCCAAGCTTCCAGGACGTGGAAGCGGTAGAAGAGACGGAGGAGATACACCCCCATTCAAACTTTGTCCAGGCATCATCGGTGGATATGGACATAGCAAGGGCGAGAGCACGATGGGTGCCGGTGTGGTAGTTGTTGTCTGCAATGGACATGGGTATCCATACGGGCTAAATCCCTGGGCTGAGTGGGGATTAAACTGCTTCGCCGTCCCTATTCCAAAAATGTTTAGAAACTTCTTAAACCTGGATTTCTCCGGAAGTTGGTCGCTCACCGAATTTTCCACATTTTCTCCACTAGTTAAACACTGCGCTACAGTCACAAACAGTAAAAGTCTTACAAACAGATGCATCATCTTGACTTGTAAATTGTATATACCTATTCACTCACTACACACTCGCCAGCCAATTGTCTGTTTTTTGGAACACCACTTTCACAAAACTCACTCACAAATTTACAATCACATTGGCTTTGTCCTAATGGAAAGTCTCCTGGTCGATGTGAAATGGCTGAGCCTTTCTGGACAACTAATGAAAAAACCTTTTCCACATTCGGTTTTATTCCTCCTCACCATAAGGTTTACCGGTATATGACGCAAACAAGTCGTCGTACCTGTTCTCCACAATTGGCCCATCAAAACCTGAATGCAGCAACAAGAGAGGAGCAGGCAGGGCCACTTGGTGTCGTTTATTTTTTTTGTTGGGTTAGGATATGATGATCCCTTCTCCAAAAGGGATCCCATAATGATGGTATCAGCGTTGCTGCACGTACGTACCTGTGTGGCTTTAACAAGGCCCACCAGCGCGTTATTAACAACCCTTGTTAGGTACAAAAATCCTCAAAAAACTCATTTTCATTTCCCATGCATGCACAATAATATTACGAATTTTTTTACATCATTGGTATTGTTACAGGCTGCTGGTGTGGTATGGGTCTTCCTCCTATGTACTCAAACTCGTTTTTCAGTAAAAATCTACGAAGGGAAGTGAAGCAGAAAAGTTGGTCAATATGCGTTTTTTTTACATTGTTACATTGTTATCCAGATTTCTCAGATCGTCGTCATCCATATTGTCGTCACGAGTATTTTTTTTTACTATTTACTTTGGATTCATGTTCCAGAATGCTACCAGAAAGGAATGCAGGGAGCAATAAGCTAGATTAATACTACGCGTTCAAGAAATATGCCACCATATACCACCCTGCTATAGTGTAACAAAAAGGAGAAAAACTCTGTGGAATTTTGTTTTGTAAGTTTAATCAAATACAATGCACATGGAGTAGTCCCCTGTCCCTATATTATTATTCGTATGCACTACAAGTTAAAGCAAAATCAGTCCTCCTTTGCATCTAACTCAAAACAAAATATAGGAATAAAAAATATTATTTTTTAACTATGCCCACGGGTGAAGTAAAAGGAGCATGAGGATCGCCCAATAGCATAAGAATCAAAGTTGTATTTTAGTTTTGGTTGGAGCATCTTGCGAGAACTTTCGAAATTGGAATGATAAAATGCATGATGGACATTTTTTTGTTCAGGGCTGCGTTTCATGGTCAGGAAATTACACCAACTGCTGTAATCCGTCCGTGTAATCATAATCATAATGATCTTTTCTTGTGAATGTACAAATAATTCAGTTCTCCGCCAGCATTGCGGAAGGCTATTATATTGACCCTTGGTACAATTACTTTCTCACTCTCTCATTCCTACACACACCTACCACGCAACCGCCGGCTTTGGGCAAGGGAGGCTGCTCTTTTCTCTCTCTCTCTCTCTCTCTCTCTCTCTCTCTCTCTCTAATTTTTTGTGTGCATCTGATGCATCATTTTTTTCCAGTTTTTGACAGTAGACTCATAAAATGTCAAGCTAATTCTGAAAACATGGACGTTGATTCTATTGTGTTCCCTTTTTCTCTCCGAGTCGGTTCCCTTCTTATGTATCGTGTATTTTCTAAGGTGATTTCTATTAAGGTCTGCTCCACCGTCAGTGCTCTCCCCTCCCTCCGGTTGCGACTACGTTGAAATGAAATGTAGCAAAGGGACGGGCTTCTTTTGTGACCGAAAAAAAATCTAATGTTTTGTTTGTTATTTATTTATTTTCTACTCTACTCTAACCTGTATGAGGATCCGACAGAGTCGGTATGTTGTTTCACACACAGGAAATCTTGCTAGTCATTAGGTTCAGCAGAAGCAATAAATTACCATTACACATTTGTGAACACCTTATATGATGCATGATAAAATTGCTTCATTCTATAATAATCCATTAAAATATAAGAAAAAATTTAAACATATGGTGAAATACTGACTTAGGTACCCATGCATATAATATGTATGCAGGTAATAGAAGAAAACCAGTCTGATTTGGAAAAGGAGGTGAGCAAAATCATTAAAAATGTGTGTGAAATAGAGGTAATATCATCATCACATTATTACTTGTTGGAGAAATTCATTGTTACTGAATTTTAATAATAATGAAAGAAGCGTGTTGAAGATTCTGATCACAGCCAAAAAATATTGTTAGAATTTGGAAACTTGAAATACTAGGGGATAATTCAAGGAATTAATTGTAGCTCTTCCAAAAAGGCGTCTGTTGAGGCCCCCATATATAAATTCAAAAGAGGTCAACACAGAAGAAAGTACTTTTTAAAATTAAAATTGTCAAGAATTAGAGGTATCTATGAAGAGCGAGATCGGACGCATCCCTTAGACTACTTACGGTACTCTTCCTGATAAAAATGAATTTTGGGATGGATATATGGCATGTTCGTATGGCAATAATAACTTTCGGTTACAAGGAGATTAGGCTGCCAGAGATCAGAGCGCATGAAATGGAATGGCATTTCAAGAACGAATTTTTGTTGGGATAAGAAAAAAAAAGAATCGCTCTTAAGTTTATAATAGCTGTATAGGCAGAGGACGACGACGACGACGAGATAATTTTTACGACAAGACATTCAAAAAAAAAAGTTTTACATAATAAAGCTTTAGCACAATGCCAATGTCCTTGACCCTCTGGATGCTGCTGGATGCATCATTAGATCACGACGAACAAACAAAATGCTTGAAAGAAAAGGAGGACGAAATGGAAGGCGACTACGAACGAACGTACGAGCTGTTGTTAGTGATACAGAGCTACATTACATACTACCTTTCTTTTCACTATATTACTTAAATCCTGTAAACCTTCATAACTAGAACTAGAATCGTTATGCATATTATACGTCTGCCTGCTCCCTCGTTTTTTGATCCTCTTATTCCTCTTCCTTGTTTCCCTTGCGTTTTGTCTTCATTTCTCATGCCATGTAAAATTGTGTCATTTTTGCCCAGGTCGACATACCTTTCCCACAATGTGGGCTACTCTTTAGCTTCCTAAGTTTTTAAGGTATTTTACTTTTCACCAAAATGCCTTGCATTACACGTATTATTTTCGACGAGAATAAACCATTAGCGTACTTGTGTTACGACACAGCATTCTTGCAACCTATAATATGGCTAATGTCCTTATTGTCAGCATACCTGCATGATGAATTCTTTTTTTTACATTTTTATTTTTTAATGTACATGGAAACATTTTTTTTTAAATCTTCATGGTATAATTAGGTTAATCTGCCAAAGCACAATCTAGGTTTCCAAACCAACAGGATAATGCAATTACTACTCCTTGGGATGAAAATAAAGTGACGTCTGCGTAGCATGCATTGATTGCTGTGCTAGAGAATTGGAGGTGATCTTCGCTATCGTGCGTTATGTATTTTCAAAAGATGCTAAATGAGTAGGTATTCGCAAAATCTGGTGGGGGTTGCGTATATTTAATCCCATTAAATGCAATATTATTATGGACTTATTACACTTTTCCTGTTAGCTGACATTGAAAAGGTGAAAGAACCATTTTACTCCAGTAGTATGGGACCTATATCATCTTTTGTACCTATATGCATGCATAATATATTAAAATTCACAAATGAAATGCAACAAGAGTGAGGGTACATACGACGTAGGAAGGAACCCACAGAATTGACAAAATCAAGTCAGCGGACAAAGGGTTCGGACACATCTCTCATTTTTTGTTGTTTCCCTTTTTCTAGATCATTGTATTCAGCTGATATCCAGGGTCACACACAGGTGCAATATATATGTAATATGCAAGTCCGATGCAACTATGCAACCTATAATTCCAATTTCCTATTATGCATCCTCAGTCCTCACCTCACTGATTCCAGGTAGTCTGTTTTCCTCACATCACGACGAAAGGGGTCTGGGTTAGTTGGTCAAGGGCATCCTAGATTTCCTTTTTTTTTTACAGAGGAAGTGCAAAGGTTTCTACGTTTAGGCAGGTATTCAAACTAAACATGTCGTCCATGTACACGTACTCCTTCATAATAATAATATATGCTGCATGATTGAAATCGATGGGTTGCAGTTGTATTTGAAGACTAACGTGTTTTTTGTAGTTTTCACTTTATTCAATTTCAAAAACTGCAAAGATGAAAAATAAAACTGCAAAAAATAATTTTTTTTTTTGATTATCCTCAACTTCATATATCCTTCCTTACCCAAAAATTTGTATTATAAAATAGACTTCAATAACAAGACTGTAGTATCCTTTGATAAAATTTTTAAAATCTTTAAATTGATTATTATTTAAAACCTAAAAGTATTGCATTACATGTTCCTCCCTTCTGTTTATTCCGTCATGCATATAGTAAGCTATATAGGTAATAATCATATATATTTAAATTCTACCTTGAAAGCTCAGTGATCAGTCGCCCCTTCCTTACATCAACTTTGGTTTAAGAATATGTTACTTGTGTATTATATATTAAAATCAAACTTTAAAACTAAACTACTCTTTCTTGGAACACCAGTCACCGTTACCACTTTTAGCAGACCAACACCACCCCGGGCTCAGCTCCATTATTGTTTCTCGTGATGTTTTCACGTGCCTTCTCAGCGCAGCCGCCAATTAGGTATCTCTGCTCATTTGGATCATTTGCTGTAATACAATTTATAGCGACATATGATTTCTCCCCAATCTGTTTCATTCATTGTCAGAGAAAATGTTGTTATTTCTTTTCTAAATGGTTAGAATTCATTTTCAAAAGTTTACTAACATCGTCCGGAGGATCCGGAATCACCACGAGGCCCGTAGCCAAACTTCACACCCCAGGGCTTTGGAAAGTAGCTGAAAAATTCATGTTCGAGTGCCTGAGCTGCCGTAATTCGAGCCTGCTCACCATCGCACTTGTAGATCAGCATTCGCCCGATCAGATCGATAAGCTGCCTCGTACAAGGGGTGACGTAGGACATGCTGCCATTCATATATTTAGTCCTCTTACCCAAAGTGTCATACAAGGAGCGAGATCCCGGAGGACCATGTGAGCCATTGTTTATGGGCGTAATCAGTTGATGCTTGCCCTCATCGTCTTGGATGAAAAAATCCAGCTTCCGTCGACCATTTTCAATCATGTCCACAGGGGGCATTCCAAGAACTTCAACGTATTGGTGCAACTGATGGAGCTGCAATTGTAGGAAGAAAAAAATAACGGTTACGGGACCCTGCACTGGAAGTCCTTCAACCTACTACTGCATAAGCAATTTCTATATTATTATTTAGTACTTCAGTCGCTCCATGAAACAAATATCGCCCCAAATGTAATTGAGCCAGTGTGCATCCCAAACTCCAAATGTCCACGCCATAGTCAATTGGAAGACCCAGAAGGACCTCAACGGGTCGGTAGCAGCGAGTCTAGAAACAAAACTCATCATGAAACCTATATAATAATGTCCTACAGTTAGAAGAAGAAGCCTTCACGCCAAGGTGCTAAGTACTTACTGCCACTACCCCATAGTCTGTAGTCGATGATGATGACATGGTCATGGAACAGCTAAAATCAATCAGCTTGATTTCGAGCATGTCTTTGCCTTTGACCATGATATTGTCAGGTTTCACATCACAATGGATAACGTTGGAGCGCTGCAAAAAGTGCAATGCCTCCAGAAGCTGGTGCGCAATGGTTCTAGTGTCTCCAAGGTCAATGCCGCCACGGTGTTTTAGCAAGTATTGCCAGACACTCAATGGCAAATAGTCAAAAACCATGCAGTGATGGTCTTCGAAGCTGAACGTTTCCAAGAGCCTGACTGCAAATTTGTATGAGGTAGTAGGTATAAATAAAAGATAAGATTGAGAAAGCACCAATTTGGCCCCAAAACTGCACAAATGTAATCTTGTAGATTACTTACTTATGTGAAACCTGTTGAACGGGTCAAGCGAGTTAAGCCGGCGAATGATTTGGCTTTCAGAGAACTCCTCGTTCTCACAATCAGGCTCATGTTGACTTTTTTGTATTTTCAGAGCAAATTCTTGCTTCGACTTAATGTCGCTCACGCGCGCCACCTACAACAAGCAGTATTTATTTAGTGAACATCATTACGCAAGTGACGAGTCCAACGTTTTAATTTCAAGTGAAAAATACCCTTCCAAACGCAATGTACTTGTAGGTTTTCCAGCCAGAATGCCGACATTTTTTAGAGCTTCAGGCTGATGATGTGTGTTGTGTGTGTAGGTATATATGATATTTATAGAGTGCGAGTACTATGACGCATATTATTATAGTTTTCGTTGCTATAATTTTTAATTTTCCAAAAAATATGCTTACCTTGCCATAAGATCCCTCTCCAAGAATCTCTATTATCTCGAAGCGGTTGACGGTTGCTCCTTTATCTAGACGCTCCACCGGGCTGGTAGCCAGCCGTTTGGGTGCCCCTCCGGTGGTATCCGGATAGCCGCTGCTTTCCTCAGCATTATTCCCCCTCTTTACTCCTCTGTGATCATTCATAATTTTGTCCATTGACTGGAAAGCACAAACACCAACAATTCGTAACTCGTTTTTGAAATTCAGACTTGACTCACGTCCAACGTTCACTTGTAACTTGAAGTAGTAGCATGCACAATAAATAATAATAATAAATAATAAATCACATAACCAAGTAAACTTTGAAGAAAGAAAAAATATATATTATATACACATATTATTTATATAAAGCTTTGGAATTGATGAGTCCCAGATCCCAACTCTCTAAATTATTTTACTAAAAACTATTCTATTCTATTCTATTCTAATATTACCGTATGTGGATCGTCCAGTGTACAAAGTGCACGCAGTGAATCAAGCGGAGACAAATTTGCCGAGGGCGAGTTTGCAAGGGACCTCTGAAATGATATCATAATAATAGCCCCCTCTGCTAACTAACTAGATCCGCAAAAAAAACGTGCAATATTTTATCTAATTGCCATTAAAAGTTATCACCTCTGCTCCTCCTCTCTCCTCGTTTGTTGCTGCAACCCTACGACGAAGAATGGCTCCCAAATGAGAGATCATTTTCGCAATGTGAGTTCCTGCAGTTAACAACATCGAGAATGAGTCTTGGAAAGAAAAAAAAGAAGTTTTTGGTAAGAACGAGCACTTGGTTGGTTGGGTCTGGAAAGATAAGTGGTCTCCGTCGTGTGCCTCCTGTTTCGCGACTGCTGCCTGTGCCGATTGTGGTGACTGAGGATGATGTGTAGTGAGTGGTGAAGCTGAATGAAATCTGACGTGCGAAAGTGTGAATGAAAGTGCGAATATCAAACGGGTGCCAGTGCCAGGCTCCTTCCACACCGGACGATATGCTTATGGAGCGTTATGTCTACTACTGCCTACTGTGTGGTGGCGTTGCGTTGTGGCTTGGATCGGGCGGACGGAGGTTTGATCCAACGCAGGCAGGCATGTTCCCTACCTCATGCACGCAATTATTCTCGGGAAAGTTAGCATGGGCGAGACAATGATGCATTCATCAATCAGTTTTAAATGGAAAAGACAAGTAGCCGTGGCCGTGGTGTGACAATAGAAGACTCCCGTCTTCTTGAAGATATTGAACCGCTTGGTCATAATAATAACCTACTTTCTAACTTGGGGTTGAGTGGCGTGTGAAACACCAGCCAATTAGAGGTTCGGGCATACTTTCTGGGACGAATCGGGAGGAGGAAGACAAATCCGCATGAGATTTTTGCATGCGCAGAAAGAAACCACCATGTTTTAAATTGAATGTACAGGTACTTGCAAATACAGGCCAAGTTTCATGCTTTTTAATATGGTAAAAATAAATGAGAGCAAACCTCTCTGGAGCGGAGTATATACGGTATAAATTCAGAGTCTATCCATCCATATATCACATTAACACGTTGCATCATGATGGTCCCCTCTCAAGAAACCATTATTGGATTTAATTGTTTTAAGCCGAGGAAATGATTCACGTCGGCACAGCAGCCGTGTGCACATGGAATAAAATGCTAAATGGGTCTCTGTGAATTTCAGTGAACCCTGTGGTTAGAGATGAGTACCTATAAACGCATAATACTATCCTTTCCCTTGTTGTGCTCAAACGACAACTTACTTACATGAATAACGTGCAAAAAGTGAGGAGGAGAAGGAGAGAGCTTCTTAATTCAGAATACCCAGATTAAACAAAGTACATACAGTAATAATAACGCCGTTTGGTTGGAGTATTAATAGAGCGAGAATGATATGCTGTATATGGCAGCTTGGCAGCAGCAATATTATGATGTACTTGTCACAAATTCACTACTAAAAAGCGTGAGAAAGTTCAAAGTTCCTTGTTCTCAGTCTCAAGAATGCAATCATTTTGTCAATATGAGAGTGAAAAACAAATTTAGCAAAGCTCTGGAGAGCCGTATCAAAATAAATAAAATTGGGCTATTTGTTCCCGTAACTCTAACTCATCCTAAGAAAATACGGAAGAGATGAATCCTGATGATGATAAATAAAAAGATAAAATATTTTAGGCTGGTGATGAGAAATGCTATATATATTCATGCTTTGTACCCTCTCGTAACTTTCCTAAAAGCTGTATAAAGACATTATTTTGTAAAATGTATAAAAATCAATCCGTTCAATATTAGTGTATCTACGATTTATAGAGCATTCAACTAGAAACACAACAAAATGATTAGATTATTCTCTTGAGAAATTAAAATTTCTTCTTTATTTCAGACTTCATTACCACATCATCACCTTTTAATTTTTGTAATGAATTTGAAATATGATAAGTATTATTACTGGCGGCTCATAGTATACATGAACTCGCAAGGGCACATGGGTGAGCGGCCTGCCGGAGCCTGTTGAGGAAGAACCACTGGAACCTCCTGCGGAAGAACTACTGGAGTGCTTGCCATGACATCTTGAGCCCGTTGAATACCTCGTGCCAGCTCCCTAAGATCCGACCTTGGGACCATAATGGGTTGTTGACCACCACTGTAATTTAGAAAATATAACATTTAGCGCAAATTAGATTGCAACCTTTTCATTGTCAGCTAAACTTATAGAAATGGCATGCATGGGTCGACGAGAGAATATTATGAGGAGTCAACTAATCAAGTTCATTTACCTTTGTGATTGAGTAGTGAGCTCGTGCCTCCCTGGAACTTTGAAAGTAGAAGTGATCTTGAGATGTGGACCGTTGATCTCGTAGTGGTAAGTGGAAGGCACAAATTTATCCGGAGCAGGTAAAGACGGGGGTTGACCAGGTCGGACGCCTGGATGGTACGTGGTGGTAGTCCGAGCAGGCGCAGACGCTCCGGGTGGAGCATAAGTAGACCAGACGTTTCCATTAGACGCCATTTTTCCAGTAGCTTAATTGAAAACAATAGAAGAAACCACTACTTCTCAAACTTAATATGAATTGTAGTCTAAATTGTAGCGCAAAAAGCAGAAAACCAAAATGTTGATCCTAACAGCGAAATTTTTTTCAAAGACGCCAAGATTTATGTTTTAATATTGC